>ML793336.1:0-25465 GCA_009831015.1 Picea engelmannii | reverse complement strand
AGGAAAGACTGAATATCCTTCTTTGATCTAGGAAGAGACAGATTTTTAATTGCTTCTACCCTCTTTGGGTCAATTTTAACCCCATCAGCTGAAACAATATGCCCAAGTAATTTCCCTTCCTTAAGTGCAAAATTTGATTTTTTGGGATTAAGAGAAATGCCATACCTTCGACATTTCAGAAATGTCCTTCTTAAGTGCTACAAATGAAGTTCATGGCTGCTTGAGAAAACAGTGATATCATCGAGATAAATCAGGACAAATTTATCTTTCTCTCCAACGAAAGCAATGTCCATTTCCCTTTGGAATGTCGCTCCTGCATTCATCAATCCAAAGGGCATCTTCTCGTACATAAACGTACCCCATGGAGTGGTAAAAGAAGTCTTTTCCTTGTCTTCCAGATGAACAACAATCTAGTTGTATCCGAAAAATCCATCAATAAAAGACATCACCTTTGACCCTGACACCTTCTGCAAAATATGCTCCATTTTAGGCAGAGGGTAGTTGTCTTTCCTGGAGCATTTATTCAAATTCCTGAAGTCAACACAAAGTCTGATCTCCCCATTATTCTTCCTAACTGGTACAAGATTCGCAATCCATTCTGAATACCTGAGGGGAATGATAATGTGGGCATCCAACAGTTTCTTAATTTCCCTTTCCATTGTAGGCAACAAAAAAGGGTTGAAGGATATAAGATTCTGCCTGAATGGTTTGGTGTATTTATTCAAGGGAATATTATGCTGAATCACCTCTATGTCAAAAGACTTCAAGTCATCATACTTCCAAGCAAGGATGTCTGCAAATTCCTTCAGCAATTCTCTATAATCAACGCTTTGTTTTTCAGTCAAATGTTAGGCTAAGTTGACATGTTTAGGATCTTGATCACTAGCCACATTGTACTGCAAAACTTCTGAATCTTCTTCCCCCTTTTCCAATTTGACAACAACATCATTATTATCGAACAACCTTTCCAACGGGACCAAACCTTTAGGAATTATGTTGGTGGATAGCTAGACTATTTCATGTGATGCAATTTTTCTTTTGAATTCTGGCTTCTCAATTTCATTGTCATGTTCATTCTCCTGATCGATATGGATATTTGCAAACTCATCTATCACTGCAAGAAATCTAGTGAGTTCAACATCGTCTTCAAAAACCTTCCAAAATTTTACATTATCAGGGAGAGAGGGCCTATATTTAACTTGAATTTCGTAAGTTAATTTATGAGGCAGAGGGGGTATGAATGCACAAGTAGACACAGCCAATGAATCAACCAATTCATTCATTGCTCTAGGTACATATGTAATTTTAAAATCTGCAAAATCGTGAATTGCCTTCAACACTTCATCTCTATATGCCTTCAGCCTGACATGCTTCGCTTGAAAGGACTTATTCACCTACTGAATAATCAAATCTACATCTCCAAACACCTGCAATTTTTTAATGCTCCTCTCTTTGGCTGCATTCAACCCCAAAAGTAGTGCCTCATACTCAGCAATATTATTAGTCACTTTAAAATCAAGTTTAAAGGACAAATGAGAAGTTTTCTTGGAAGGGGAAATCAATACCACTCCTGGTCCAGCTAACTCTTTTGTGCAAGCACCGTCAAAGAACATGGTCCAAAGATCGTCTTCTACTGTCTCATTGGGATGAACTGTGGTCTGATCTATGGGTTTCTGAGCAACAATGTATCAGGCAATGAATCATTAATTTGCAAAATACAAGATCCCATACTTGTGTCGACCGAATAGATAGGATGATTGGATGGATTTTTCTCGTCACTGATAACATATGCCAACTGGGATTTCCTGTATATCCTTCTTTTCACCCCTCCGAAAACAGGGATAGTAGCGTAGGAGAGATCCATTTGAAGAGTGCCACCTAATCTCTTCATCCACGATCTTGACAATAGACATCCAAATTTAGGAGGTATGTCGGCCACCACTATATCCATCACCATAGTCTTCATTGATGCTTGGGTTAAGGTTACAGCCAAATCCTTAATCATCCCAATACATTTGGATTTTCGAGAATCAAAAGAGAAAAGGTCATGATAAGACTTGGTGATCTCCAGCCCAAGCTCATCCATGACTGCCTTCGGCACCAAATTGTGTGAAGCACCGGAGTCCAACAAACAATTATGCAGTGTTTTCTCATGAATATTTAGAGAAATGTAAAAGGGAGGACAACTATCATCTCTGTATTCTATCATTTGGCCAAGAGTGATGGTTGGCTTATCATCATAAATGTTGAGGATATCAATAGAAAGGGATAATGATTGGGGATCTAGAGTTTTGAGGATATCCCTTTTGAACATTTCATTTTTCATCAGCTCAAATAGAGGAATAGAAATCTTAATTTTTTGTATTTCAGCCTCAAAATTAAAAGAATATGGAAACTTATCAGCAGCTTTATCATAAACCTTTACCTGATTTGAAGGGGATTCCTGATTTCTTTGTTGTTCGGCAGGAGGCTGACTTTCTGGAGTTTGATGCTTGACAGGGGAAACAATCTTCTTGGGAGGAGATGATGCGTTCACCTTTGAAGGATTTGCTTGTTGATCCTCTGATGTCTGATCCTTTTGATTAACAGGGACATCAGTCTTCTCAGGAGAGGTTGGTGCATCTTGTTGAGCAGCATTAGATTTGGATCGGAGGTTATATCTATTTCTATCTTCTGTTGTGAAAATTCCATCACCAAGAAGATCATCTTCTGTCTGTTCAGTCATCAATGATTTCTCATAGTCATGTTGTGTTAGATAATATTTCCCTGTCTCTTCTCCAACACAATGAATGTCACCTTCTCCATCTTCTTGATCTTCACCATTGTCTTCGTCCATCACAACATTTTGAAGAGGGACCTTTATCCTCTGATCTTCAGTAGAATTCTTTTCTCTTTGCAGGATCTGAGTTGGCTGATTATTTCTTCTGAAGTTATTTGGATTTTGATTCGGATTTCTACCTGCAGAATCATAAGTGCCCCTTCCCTTCACAAGCTGTTTATTTTTTATCTTGAGCTTAGATATTTCAGAGGTTAGAGACTCTAGCATCTTGTCCATTTTATCAAGTTTTGGATCAACATTCGATGAAGATGAAGCCTCAGTTTTTGGTCTCCTCCTATCAGAGTCCCCTTTCCACTTCTGGGAGGCTAGAATATTTGATTCCACCTCAAGGGAAACATCTTGCATGAGAGATAATGTTGGTGACCTCCTTTCTCTCAACAAAAAACAGAAATCAAAATCAAAAGCGTCAAAATATGTGATCTTGGCTGAAGAATCTGACGGTTTTATCTCAACTGGTATTTTTCCATACATCCGGTTAAACCTCTTAGTGAAATCAGAGACTGATTCACTACTTTGTTTCCTCAAGTTTCTGAATTCTATGATGTAGTAGACAAAATCTCTTCTGTCACCCCAATGTTTCAGAAATATCTCATCCAATTGCTCGATTCTGGCAATGGAACCAACAGGGATTTCTTTGAACCATTTCCTAGCATGGCCATCCAGGATTTGGACAAAGACTCGTGTCCAAACATCTTCTTGCTCGATATTAAGGTTTTCAGCATAACTGTAAAAAGCCTCAATATGTTCTTCGGCAGACACATCGCCTTCGCCTGTGAATTTGGGCATATATTTCTGATAGTCTCTTGTTGGCATGGTTGCTACTGGGTTTGGCAATATGAGTGGTGCATACCTAGCAGCTAGGATTTGTTGCATCTTAGTCAAAGGAGGCGGTGCAGCCATAATTATCAAAGGTGGGGAAAATGATAGTTTCTTCTTCAAGTCTTCAACACTGGAGGAATGTGAAAGAGGTGAATCTTCTAATGGGAAAGAGGTCTGATAAGAGGCTCTGCAAAAATTTGCAAGTTGTCCAGCTAAATTTTCTTCACCCTTAGCAGATAGCTCTTGGAGGAGATGTTCAATAGCAAGGAGGCTAGTATAAATGTTCAAATGGTCTTCTTGTTTCTGAGAGTGGAAAGACTCAAGGGAAGAAGAACTATGGCTT
The DNA here is from genome assembly GCA_009831015.1 of Picea engelmannii. Classification (NCBI taxonomy): domain Eukaryota; kingdom Viridiplantae; phylum Streptophyta; class Pinopsida; order Pinales; family Pinaceae; genus Picea; species Picea engelmannii. The sequence goes on along the minus strand of ML793336.1, from coordinate 21,464 downwards.
CTTTCTAAAGTCTTAGATGTTTTTTCAATCAAATTATAGTCTATCAATTTATCATCACTAGGATTTTTCTATTGATCAAAAAGAGTTTGTTCTTCTACAGTATTCATAGCTTTTTTTTCATCAGTGTTCTCTGAAAAGAACTCAAATTTTTCTGTAGTAAATTTTCCAGAATTGGAAAGAGGATTACCTTTTGTATTTGATCTTGAAGTTTGACCTTGAATCGCCTTTCCCTCTCTGAGAATTAATTCTGGATTGGACACTGGTGTGATTGGTGATTCTTGAGGATTCGCCCTAGTACTGATCTTCTTAGGAGCCAAGATGAACTTGTGGAGTCACCAGATAGATGATTACAACCAACTAAAAATTTCTAATCTTTGTCTATCATCAAAGATCAGCTCTGTGTCGTATCCCGGGAAAGCAGAGCTTGAATTTCGTCTCCCCGGCAACGGCGCCAATTTGTTATCACTCCAAGAAACTCCTTAGGGTTGTAGGCTAAGGATGCTTGGTAACTTAGAAATAATGGTTTTTATGTGTTTGGGAAAATGGGGTCTTTAATGATCAATGAAATAAACAACTCATCACACGTCTAAAGAAGCAGTGCTTCCAGAAAACAATAATCAGATCAAATAATTTGAAATGGGGGATGAAGAACACTATTCTTGATTTCCAAATACAAATGAATGTAGGGCTTAATACAAGATAGAGAGGAATCCTTTAATTTCAAGTCTATGAGCTCAATAAAGAGATAACAGTCTTCATGAACTAAAATAAACTGAAAACAAAGTACAGAAAAGGAAATATGAACAACTCTGATATTGAAAATGAAAGGAAACTGAACTTTATTTCTGCAAAAAGAGTCTATATAGTGGCACAAAATATCTCCCAGTTTGAACCCATGTCTCTTATCAAAATTAGGCATTTATAGCCTCTTACAATCAGTTTTACAGATCCTAAAAACATGGATCTGTATTTAATAAAAGCAATTCAAATCTAACTAAACAACTTGATAATAAAAACTTATCAACTAAACTAGCATTTGAATTGTCTTCAATCTCCAAAATTCGCCATCTGCATCCTTCAGCTCCTGGAATCGGTGATGTGATGAAAACATGGCAAGACACCTATTCTGACAGTTAGATTTCTTCAACGTTCATAGTTGATATTTGAGGAAGTTTGTTTTACATGTGGTTCCAAAAATTGCCTCAAATCTTGATGTTGAGTCCTTTGCATGTGATCTGATATCCCCTTGATACTATGGAACTCCTTTATAACCTGTGAGAAATGACCTATTCTGCCCTAGTCTTCCAAAAATACTTTTCCTGCTTTCACCAGCTAACGGGCTTTATAATTCGCTGGTTAGCTGGTGAAAGCGCTGACTTTCACCAGCTAACGGGTCATAAAATTTTGCTTTGCACTGGTGAAAGTTCTGTTTGAGCCAAAAATGGACTTTCACCTCCAAAATGCGATTTCAACAAAATTCAATGTGTTTCTGATTTCTCCCCCTGCATGTTAACAACAACTTGAGCAAGTACCTTCAAATCTAGATGGGACTTTTTCTTTTGTTTTTGTTTCAATCTTCTTATCTTCCTTTTAAGGTGCTTGGCAAGACACCATAGACTATTGTAATCTTTGGTGATCTTTTTCTTTCTTTTCTTCTCTTTAACACTTTCCCAAGCCAGTCTCTCAAACACAGCGTTGGTTTTTGCGAAGTTATCAGACAACTTCTTGTACCTTTCTTTGATTACCCGTTCCAAGACCTCTTGCTGAGCGATTACCTCTTTCAGATGATTGATTTTCTGAGTTTTCTTTGACTTAGAGCTCTTTGATGTTTCTCCTTCCTCTGTATGAGTGAAGGTCTCATAATTCTGTGCAAACTCAGTTGACTGTTCAGGACTCTTGATGACAGGGCTCTCATCTTCTTGCTCTGGTTCTAAGTCTGTGTAGGGAAGGTTTAATATGTTTGTTCTCTTCTCTGTAGGCTGCTCTGTGGGCTGTTCTGTAGTGGTTTCAAAGTTTAACCTTTTCTGTGACCTGTGGGATTTTACTCCAGAGATTCTATCCTCTGGAGGTCCTGGCAGGGTCCTCCTCTTCCTAGAACTACTTTGAGGAGTCAACTATTTCTTTGGCCTTTTCCCCTGTTCATTTACGGGCTGAGTCTGTGTTTCAAATCCCTCCCAAAATAAAAAATGCTGCCAGCTCCTTCCCAGTTGTCTTAATTCCTCCAGAATAATCAATTTAATAAGGCCAAAGTGACACAGAGTATTCTTCATGCTTATGGGTTGAGACCTGATTTTCTTGCAGACCTTAGTTAAACTCTTATGTAAGAAAAAAGGTAAATTGAGAAGAGTTTTACCCGTGAAGTGGTCTAGGAGCTTGAAATGATACATCATGAGTTTTTCATACCTGCCCTCTGATGTTATGTAGAGTTGGATGCCCTTAAACAACTCCTTCCATTCCTCTTCTAGATAAGAAATTGACATGCTCTTCTTCCATGCGTTGTGCTTGAACTCTTCCTTTAAATAAGCTCTGAAATTCAAGTTTTTGGTTGAAGTGGTTTTGAACCAACTCTGGCCTGATCTTGGTAGGCTGGTTGTTGCAGCAATGGCAGCTTCATCTACTGTGATTTCCAAGGACCCAATAGGAGCCTTATTCCCATCAAAAGTTTTGGCAAAAGCTTCTGCTGTCGACTGGTGACAGTCGTTCTACAGCCTTTCAACAAATTTGATACAACCTGCATTGGAGAAGTGTCTCTGTACTTCTGGATGCGTCTGTAGGAAAGATAGGATGTCCAACTCTTTTCTGAGTAGAGAACCACTGCGTCTCCTCACCATTCTATCACCCAAAATCCCAAACGATTCTGCCCACACAACACAGGAAACTGATACTCGGGCCGAGGTCTTGCGCTGTTGAAAGCACTCGAGAGTCGGCTCTGTTTTTTAACATTAGAAACTTGACAAACATTTGTGAGAAACGCGTGATAGGGAAGCAATGATCTGATTTGGTGTTGTCAGCCCGGTAGTACAACTTCTGTACCTGTGCTAATGGATTTGAACTTTCCATCCCCGACGCCATGATTTGGAGCATGAGTTTCTGAACCGGATCTGATTTGTAATCCGACTTGGACGTGGAACTCAAGTTTTCATGATTACCCACTTTCACCAGTGCATCTTTCTTGATTGCATGACGTGAGTTGATCGTATCATGATTTGATTTTTGAAACGTGGATAAACGCACATGATTCTCTCTTTCTTCAGCCAACGGCCCGTGGAAAACGTCCCTTAGCTGTTGAAACTCACCTCTTTCACCAGCGCACAATCCTCTAGAAAACGCCCCTTAGCTGTTGAAACTTACCGCTTTCACCAACGCACAATCTGCTTTCACCAGCGCACAACCCGCGACAATGCTTCTTTGGATGTTTTGAAAATCAACACTTTCACCAGTGCACGGACCTATGAGAGATGCTCCTTAGCTATTGAAAGTTGCCACTTTCACCAGCTAACACTCATGTTTTAAACATACGTTAGCTGTTGAAAGCATTTTATGAAAATTTTAAAGAGAAGACCTTTATGGGTCATCTTATTTCTAAGACAAGAATAAAAAACTAAGTTTTGCAGCTAGAAAAAACTCAAAACTAATCTGAGAAAACTACCAATAGTCATGTTATACACCACAAAATGTGACCAAAGGGACGGGTTCATTTTGGGAGCTAACAACATCAACCTGTAACTGATGATCAGTCGATCATTCAACCTGTCACTGATCAACCATAACCAGATACACTCACATAGATACCAAAAACATTACCAAACCATGTACATCAACCATCAACCATGTACCAGAACATATGACATACCATATGCCAAGTATCCAAGATGTGCCAATGTCTCAAGAATATGCCTTAAGTATGCACCATAACAACAAAGATCATATACCAATTATATTCCTCAAATATATGTCAGTATCACAAAGATGTGCCTCTAAAAATGAACCATAACATCCATAAACTAAGTACCAAGGATATGTCTATATCATGTATCAATATCACCATAACATGGGCCTCAACCATATGCAACTATATACCAAAAAAGGCCTCCAAGACATCCCTTAAGCATGTTCCATACCATCCATGATACAAGCCCTAACAAAGAACATAAATGACATACCTTTACTCATGAAGAAACAACTCATACATACCAACTCAGATCTTGTAGCAATTTTCTTGTACTATCAAACCTTCTTGCAACCTAAACCAAGCATCCTTCATCAAATATGGCTTAGCCTCACAGGACCTATGCTAGATATCATGTGGGGTCTCATGAGACAGACACTAAAAACCCCATAGGGGTTCCTCACGGGACACCAGTAGCCTGACCCGCGAGGGTTAGATAAAACAGGGTTTTTTGAAACCCTTCCTTCTCTGCAACTCCAAGACTTTGACACTCCTATCTTCCTCAGATCCAATTCCTAAGATATGCTACCAAAAACTTACCAAAATATCACATGAAAGATAGATAAGCATTGAACTTGAGAGTGTAAATATGAGAGGCTTCTTGAGGTGTATTTATACTTTTCCAATTGATTTATTTTCCTCACTTTAGAGTCGACCTGTACTTTCTTGTTATAGCTATTTTACCCTTTGATTAATGACTTGTAACTTCTTGTTGTAAATTTTTACGGGATTCTTAACCAATATTCGTGTCTTCCAACTTCATGACTTGATCCAGCTGGATATTGGTGGCCAACCACCACTTCCAATGGCTCAAAACAATTTTTTGTCAATTTTGGCAATTTACTATTTTTAGCAGTTTTTAACTTTCGGGGCCATTTTGAGGGCCTAAATGAATTTTTTTTGGGATCGATCTTCTCAATGATCTCCAAAGGCTTTGATTGATCCCTCAAAATTAATCTCCTCGATGATACCTTTCCAACGAGCTATTGTGTGCCCCAAACAAAGATCGTATGCCAAAGTTACGCCCCCGGGAAGTTGATACACCAAACTACCCAAAACAGGGCCCACAAAATTGTTGGTTTTTCATCTTCGAGGGTTAGGGTTTTGGATTTTCTTTATGATAAAAAAGAATTTGGAGCCTCATTTTAAAATCATCTTCTTGCGAATGCGAGTAGCGGACACATCTCTTCTCAGATATAAGGTGCAACCATTCTAGCAAGTCTTTCACTCTGTATTTTTACAGTCTTTGTACATTTCCTCTCATTAACAAAAAAATGTGTGTTACTGTATATATGTGTTTATGGTTGCATCTTTGATACATTTATGTTATATTATTAGATATCTGAGATATCTCTGTACATTTCTTTATTATATCTCCGCTCTCATTTTGTGCCGAAAATAATCTGGATCATGACCTCATAACTCCTCAACTGTGGGGAACTATGTGACATACAACCTATCGTTGGGAATGACATGACGAATATTATCCACCTATGAGGGTTTTGTATACACTTGTAGTATTCTTCAACCTCATTTTTCTCAGTCAACTTCGGGTCTCATGACCACACCTCTGGGTTTCTTTTAGACTTCTTCAAAGCGTGTTCCCGTGAAGGACATGCTTAAAGCTATGCCATAAGGGGACCACTTTAGAGACTTCTTCAATTATACCCAATAATTATAGAAGCTTCTAGACTTCCTCTAAAGTTGGCATCAATAACAATCAATTTTCCAACATGAAAGTTGCAATCTCTTGATCGGTTCAAATTCCTAGATTGGTCCCATCCCTCTCTAACCTAGATTTAGTTTGAATTCTAAAAGGAAGTTCAATGACAAATTGATTTAAGGTTAAGGTAACTTTGCATGTCTTGTTCTTGGTGCACTAACATGTAGGGAATTTACAATGACTACAAAGGGAATTGAACAACAAAGAAAGTGACTCGAAGAGTTAAAAGGAAAGGAAGTTTGAATGGACAAAAGAAATTGAAACCGCTAAGTGGCACAAGAGTATAAGAAGTTTGGATGGTCAAGAAAGAAGATGAGCCTACAAGTGACACAAAAGGATATTTGAACAAAGAAACTAAATGTCCAAGAAGAAAATAAAAACTATGAGAGAAGGAGTTAGAACTAATCATGGATGATGAAAAAGAGATTTGAACGAAGAAAATAAAATGTTACAAAGGAAACTAGATAACCAAGTGGTGGAATGGAAATGATTAACCTCATTTTCCCTCTTTAGTATAAATAAGATAAATCATGATGTGGAAAAGCATTTTTCTTTTGCACCTTTATAGAGTATTCTATGAAATGTTATCGGCCACTTTTGAAGACTCATTCTAGTGTTTGTGTGGTGTGGAACTGCTCCCTTTCTTGTTCATGATAAATGACTACTTTCTTGTTCATGATAAATGACTATAAAACTTTTACTATCTTGTAGATTATTATGATGCAAATGATGATTTCTTCTTAATGTTGTGATTCAACTAGTTGATAATAGTGAATATAAAATGTTTGCTGATTATTAATATGAGGCTAACTTTATTTGATGATTGTGATTTGACTCTTTTAACCATTATTCAATAGTAAACCATTTTTTCTTTTAATGAGTATTTTTATTCTCAAATCTTAACTAAATATTAGATTAAGATAACATTTCCTTGTTATTTTTAGCATTTCATTTAAAACTTAAAATTTACTCATCAAAATCATAAAATCAATAATAATTATGAAACCATCATATTTAATTAGAACCTTTCAAGAAAAATCAACTTCTAAGAATAACTTATATTTACACAAAACCTCAAATTATGTCAAACATTTCATTTAGAACTTAAAACTTACTCATCAAAATCATAAAATCAATAATAATTATGGAAGCACGGTATCTAATTGAAACCTTTTAAGAAAACTCCTAATGTGAAAACTCCCCAGAGTAACTTATACTAAACTTCAAATTATGTCACATTTAATAAATTTAATTGAAACCTTTCAAGAAAACTCCTACTAATAACTTATATTTACACTAAACTTCAAATTATGTCACATTTAATAAATTTTTGTTTTGTATAAAAAGTGTTAGAATAATTTAAAAAAAATTAAAGACAAACAGGAAGGAGCTCATCTTTATACCTAGCCAACAAGTCATCTTCCTTATTCATTGTAACATATTTTCCATTGAAATTATTAACAGTATATCTTATGTATATATAAAATTATTATAAATAAAAAACCTTAGAACATTTTGATTATACAAGTTTAAAAAATCAAATTTACAAATCCAACAATATCTTGACCTAGTTCAGACAAATATCTAAAAAAAATATGTCCAGACTAAACAAGGACAGTTTTGTGTATAGTTTTTCACCAACCTAGCTCTTTCTGTCATATTTACTAAATAAAAAACAGTCTGTCCTCTGCATTTTCCCTCCTAAATGAGTTCGAAAGCCACCGTAACCCCTCCTTGGATACCCCACACGCATTTTATTAGATTTATCTTACCAGCACACTCGCCCAGCGCGTATTCCAATTATATTAAGCAAATTAAGATATGGAGGAGCACATGGTAGGGACTGATGTAGATGACATGCGAACGGAAATCTTTGACAAACTGAACTCACAAAAAACGTGCGTACATAACGACATAGAAAAACGATATTAATTATATGTTCTATAACCAGTACTGTGGGAGCAGTTATCTACTGTCATATCACCAGTTCTTCAGTTTCATTTTGTGAACCAATATCTTATCAAGTTTGTTCATTAAATTTTTTTTATAAAAAATAAAATTAAAAAAAAACTAAAAATATATTGTGAAAGGTTTAAAAAAAGAATTTTGTAATAAACGCACATAACATTTCCATGAAAATACAAATACTTGACAAACTCAACTCACAACAAAATTGATGTAAATGACATGTCCATGGAAATACTTGACAAACTGAACTCACAAAAAAATGTCTGTACCAATAATACTCCAATTGGAATTTGAGACAGAATTCTTCAGTTGATTACATATTTTGCATTAAAAAAATTGCCAAAATTCAGACAAATTGTGATAATTTCTTCACTCAAACTGTAAACCATTGTGACTGGCATTTTAAAGCCAATGCATCAGGTTCCGACACCACAAAGAAGGCTCCCACCCAATTCAACAGCTGCCACATAAATTCACCAATGGACAGTTACAAAACTCAAGTGGCAGTCACAACAGCCCCAAAAGCTCAATCCACTAGAAAATGCTCTATTTCTAGTAAGAGCTATTCAAAAAATATGAAACTACCCTTAAATGCTCTTTTTGTTTTTGTTAGAAAAGCTTTGTTTTTGGTAAGAATACACCCAAAAAGCATCCACTCGTAAACTTCAATGGGAAAGTATTTCATATTCAACATAACTTTGCTTCCAACGGTGGAAGTATTTTCACTTTGTTTAGGATGCTTTTTTCTTAGTTATTGATATTATAATTGTAGTTTTATATTGTAAATTTACAATACTCGGATGGGGTGCTTTGGGGTGCTTCGGAGCGCAATGTGTGAGCAAACCACGGGGAGGCCACTTGGCTAGGCAGCTAGCCACTTGGCGTCCGATCAGTCCTCTCCCCCCAGTTCAGTCACCTCATGGATTTAAATCCACCGCCGTCACCTTTCAAACTCTAGTCGAAACCAGTCTCCCGCATGATTTGGTAGCCTTGTTGGGTGGGAGTCTTCATGGCACCGTGCAAGATGCTCCCTCGGTCACATCTGCTCATCCACAATGGTTTTCTTCAAGCCGATTTCGGGCGCACTAAACCTCATTCGCCCCCTCCCTGTCTGCATTACTAGATTTCCTTGGTTCACTTTTTCTCTAGGCCCGTGCTTCTTCTCTGGTGTGACCTCCACTTAGATTCCAGGAATTCAACTACGTGCTTCTCCTCTCCTGGTTTGCGGATCCGTTGTGACTTCTATCCTAGGTTGCCAATTGCTATTGGCATGCCTCGCCTTAGAGGCAAGGCCAAAAGAGGTGTCGCTTGGTATGCGACCAGGGGAAGGGAGCCGCCCACCCACAACCCTCCTACTATAGCCGAAGACCTCCCCATCTTGGCTCCTGTCACTGCGCCTATCCCCACTGAACCTCTTCATGAGACCATCCCTGACCTCTCCCCTCTCTCGAACCCCTTGGCCTATAAAATCGAGTGGTTTGATACCCTCGACAACTCTCTGGGTTTCTCTCCTTCCCCCGCTTCCCCACCTCGACGGCCTCCACCTCCTCCCTCCCCCTTTCGCCACCCCCCCACCACCTCTGTTCACGCCATCTCTCCATCCTCCTCTAGTGACTCTCCATTGTCCCCCCATCTCCACCCCGTTTGTGACAGGTGCGAGGATCGAGCAATGGTCATGGACACTTTGAGTGACCTCAAAAGGGACCTGGGGGAGGTAAAGTCAGTTATGCTTGACATGCAGAATAAGGACGTAAAACGATGACACTTTATGGATACTCTGATGGCCTTCCTTCAAGACCTTCGGCAAGCTATAGCGGACCGCAACAAGGGAAAATCACAGGCGCGTCATATCTACGTCGAGCCTAGGCTTGGACCAGGTTTTTAATTGTTTCCATGTTTCATTTTTCTATCTTCTCTCATGTCCTGGTAGCCATGGAAGGATGGCCTGCGTTTTTTCCTTATGTTTAAATCTTGCTATCAACAATTCGCCCCGCATGGCATCGATGCCACTTTTTGCATGGCACTTTACTATTTTTTGGAAAAATGGCAGCAGTGGTTTCCCTTAAGGGCACCGCTGCCACGTATGATTAGGATCAACAATCATCTGTAACTTTTTAAGAGGATTCAACACAAGCTCTAACTTATATAAAAAAAAAAAATTGTAAATTTACAATAAGAATATACTTTAAATTTCATATAGAATTTATGGTTATATTTTAATTTTAAAGTAGGAGAGGTTTTTTTAAGTCTATCTTGTTCAATTTCACAATATTAGTATTATTTCTGGGATCATATCACACATGATATTGATGAAGATGATGCGATTCCTAGATTATTGAAAGCAAAGTTTGAGTTTTTGAGATATCGAATGTTATGATTATCAATTAGATTTTCTAAAATTTTGAAAAGAATAATATATTTTATTATTTGTAATATGAATATTTTAGAACTTTTTTCCTATGGGAAAGATGTATTGGTAAGGGGTTTTAATAAAATAATTTTAGAATGTATATCTATTGAAATTAGGATATTTTTGTTGGAAATAGTAAGTACAAGTCGGTGAGCTTTACGTCTCCGTCGATTTGTCTCCCAGTCAGTGTGTCAGTCAGTCTGCAAATACAAAGTCGCAAGTTTACTCAAAATCAGTTTAGTCAGTCGATAAGCACGAGTCTTATTAAATAAATTTTATCTTAATCTTTCTCAAGACCAGTTAATTAGGTAAGAGTCAGTCGAATTTATTTGTGTCTTAAATGCTATGTCGGTTCACCTCTGTAAGAAGTATCAGTTGTAGTCGTTATATGTCCGATTCTATAGTGATTTGATATACATATGTAGAGAGGTAGAAAGAATAGAGTCAAGAAGAAGAAAACTATTGGATTACTGAAAGGGGGGGTGAATCACTAATAGAGCAATAATATCATTTTTCACCAAAATACAAGTGTTATACCAATGTAGCATTATCATCCAATAGTTACAGAGTAAATAAACAATAAACAAATGAGAAATCACACACATACACAGTACACCAATGTTTTTACCTGGAAACCCAAAGCGAGAGAAAAACACAGAATGTTTTTTCTTATATGTCTTGAAGAATTACATTCATTGGAAGCACCAAATTCCTTTGTTTTCCAGCTGCAACTAGAAGGAGGCTCCAACCCCGTAGTTTCTCAGGATACAACCTGAGGGAAGCTTCAACTCCCTAATTTTCTGGATACAACCAGAAGGAGGCTATAACCCCCTAAGTTCTTCGGCTAGAACCGGAAGGTGGATACAACCACTTGTCTTTGCCTTGTCCAACCACCCTGAAATATAAATGCCAAATGTAGACAACCCGTCACTGCCACTTTCAACCTGTCACTGTCAACCTGTACCCATAACCTGTAACAACCTGTACCAATCAACCTGCACCAAAAAGCCTGTACCAATAACCTGAAGCAACATGTATCATGCATCAACCTTGACTCATCAAGATGTACCAACATCATCAACTATACACCTCATGTATGTGCCAACTCATCAACTATACACCTCATGTATGTGTGAACTCATCAACTACTTGTCTCAACCATGTAACCAACATGTACCTCAACCATATACCAAATACATACACCAATATAACCATAAAAAATTCATCACTCTATTCATAAACCAAATACCATAAACCCTTACATCAAACCATGTGCCACAACCTCACTGTTATGTAGCCTCAAGCTAAACCAACAACTTCAACAACACATCACAACCAAAAGACCAATACCCATATTCCAAATACCAACAACAAAATACCAATTGTATCCCTAAAATAATCTAATATATGTAGAAATACTGAACATCCAATACCATCTCAAGAGATAAACCCTAGATCACAAAACATACCTCAAACAAGATGTGCCATATCTCCATAAATAGACCCCAACCATGTTACTACCACGATTTTTCTGCCACACTTTTTTAGCCACATTTTTTCTGCCGCGAATTTTCTGCCACACTTTTTCTACCGCGATTTTTTTGCCGCACTTTTTCGGCCGCGATTTTTTTCCACACTTTTTTTGCCACGATTTTTCTGCAGTGATTTTTTTACTGCACTTTTTCTGCCATATTTTTCCTGCTGCACTTTTCTTGCTGCACTTTTTTTGCTGCAATTTTCTCTATCAATAATACCTTCCTAAATAACCTTTCACAAAACAGATATTCAATGATATTGAAGTGTGATAAAATGAGAGAGCCTTGCATCTTATTTATAATTTCATGTAGCATCCCACTTTCCTTATTTTAGGGAGTTCTCCATTAACTTTATTATTTAAATAATTTATTTTCCAAACACTTTCACTTTTGGGGGGCTTCTATATGACTCATGAGGTTTCTCCAACTTCATATGGCCATAACTCTCTAACCGTGAGGAGTTATGTGACGTTCCACATACCACCAGAAATGGCATGACAAGCAATAGCTATTTAGGATAGTTTCACTGAAAAATTCACTGACCTTCATCTCATTATTCCACAATTAAGCATGGGTTCTCTAACCATACTTCTAGGATAAATCAATCCACAAAGCGTCTTCCCGTGAGGGATTTCATCATAAAGGGACCACTTTGGAGTTCATCCATTTGTACTTCTTATCAACCATGACAAGGCAATAATGAGTCATCTTTACATCAAACAAACTTGGGTCCATTACCCAAACCTTTGTGCTACCAGACTTTCTTCAAGGGTTGACATCAATGACAACCAAACCTTAATCAACAATATCCCCCTTTGACATTGATGGAAACACTCTTATGCAATACTGAAATCATGGCATGCATATCACTCATGCTCCCCCTAGAACCATGCCTCTATCCTCTAAATTTTTGTGACCATTGCTCCCCCTGGAATCATGCCTCTGTACTCTGGATCTGATAAATCTCTCCCCCTTTGTCATCAATGACAAAGGTATCTTTCCATCCAGGGCTTCTCCCCCTAACTGAACTGTCCTCTTTATGGTGCTTCCTCATGTACATCTAATACATATAAGATAAGAATTCAAAATAATTTATTTTGGAGTAGAAATAACTCTGAGTCTCTGGCGAAGATACTCAAAGGCTTCCCGTGGAAGTGATTTTGTAAAGATATCTGCCACTTGTTCTTTTGTGCCCACATACTCAACTCTGATGTTGTTTTCTGCAACCTGTTCCTATAGAAAGTGATACTTGATTAGAATGTGCTTCATCTTGGAGTGCATCACCATATTATTTGAGATATCGATGGTGCTTCTATTATCACAATAAATTGGAATGGGCTCATCATACTCAACCTGTATATCTGTCATAGTTTGTTTCATCCAAAAAACCTGTGTACAACATGTTGTTGCAATATACTCTGCGTCGGTTGTAGATAGAGATATTGATGATTGTTTCTTTCTTATCCATAATACTAAACAATCACCCAAGTAGAATGTTGCTCCACTGGGGCTTCGTCGGTCATCAATACAACCTACCCAATCTGCATCTATGTAGGAAATAAGAGATAGATCCTTTATTTTTGGATACCATAATCCAAACTCTTATGTTCCTTTGAGATATCTTAAAATCCTCTTCACTGATAATACATGTGATTCCTTTGGTGTTTCTTGAAATTGTGCCACCTGTTCAACTACCTGCATTACATCTGGTCCGGATGTTGTCACATATAGTAGGCTACCAATCATTGATTTGTATTTCCTCTGATCTGTAGAATTTGAATCATCATCTTTGCTTAACTTGCAACTGGTTTTCATGGGAGTGATAACTGGTTTGCATTATTCCACTCCAAACCTCTTTAGCATTTCTCTGATATACTTGGTTTGAGAAATAAAAACTCCTTGGTTGCTTTGATGTATCTGAAGTCCCAGAAAGAAGGATAGTTCTCCAAGAAATGACATTTCAAATTCATTCTGTATATCCTTTGCAAACTTTTTGGCTTAACCTCTCATCATCACTACCAAAAATAATATCATCAACATAAACCTAAATTAATAAAATACTATCTTGACTTACCTTGATGTAGAGGTTGTTGTCTGCACTTCCTTTTTTGAACCCTGCCTGCCATAGATATTTATCCAGTCTAGATTACCATGCTCTAGGAGCTTGTTTTAGACCATACAAGGCCTTTTTTAATTTACACACATAATCTACGTTCTCTGAAAACTGAAGTCCTTCTGGTTGTTCAATGTAGACTTCTTCTTCAAGTTCCCCATTCAGAAAAGTTGATTTTACATTCATCTGATACACTTTAATATTTTTGGATCATGCATAATCTAAAAACAATCGGATTTCTTTCATTCTGGAAACTAGGGAAAATGTCTCTTCAAAGTCGATTCCTTCAACCTATTCATATACTTTACATACCAATCTAGATTTGTTCCTTGTAACCTGTCCATTTTCATTCAATGTATTCCTATATACCCACTTTGTGTCGATCAAATTCTTATCCTTTGGTCTTGGAACCAATTCCCAAGTGTCATTTTTCTCTATTTGATCCAATTCTTCATCCATGGTATTATTCCAAAATTCATCCTTGTTGGCCTCTTCAAAACAGGTTGGTTCAATCGTAGATGTGAGTGCTAGGTGTGTTTGTTCTAGTGAATGCATTCTTCTTCTAGTCACAACTCCTACATCTGTGTTTTCGATAATCTGATCTGAAGGGTGATTATTATGTACTCATCTGTTAGATGTCTTTGGAGGAACTTGTTGAACTTGATCTTCTTCTTCTGTCGAATCCTCCTCATTTCCCCCTTCTTTTTCATCTTTTGTTTCTTCTTCGTAAAGTTGTTCCATTGATTCATTTTTTTCTTCCTTTAATTCTTGTCTCCCTGTTTCATCAATTGTTACATTAATGCTTTCCACAACTTTGTTCAATCTCAAGTTGTAACACTTGTATGCTTTCCTTGTACTCGAGTAACCAACATGTACTCCTTTGTCCACATGAGAGTCAAACTTTTCCAGTCTTCCATCTTCTTTTTTGATCTAGCATTTGCTTCCAAAAACTATGAAGTGTTTTACATTTGTTGGTCTTCCTTTCCATAGCTCATAGGGAGTTTTGTCATTGTTTTTTCTGAGCATTACTATGTTTTGAATGTGAACTTATCTATGCACTTCCTATGTCCAAACAATATCTGTCAGATTAGAATCCATTAGCATTGTTCGAGCCATTTCCTGTATTGTCTTGTTCTTTCTTTCAACAACTCCATTATGTTGAGGTGTCTTAGCAACGGATAATTGTCTTTTTATTCCATGACTGTTGGAGTAGTCCATAAATTCCTTTGAAGTGAACTCACCTCCATTATCATATCTCAAGCATTTGATTTTTGAATCCATTTTATTTTCAATCATTTCCTTGTAGATCTTGTAGTTTTCAAAAGCTTCTGACTTATTCTTGAGAAAACAAACTGTGGTCATTCTTGTATAATCATCAACTAATAACATAAAGTATTTATCACCTTTTAAACCCTTTGTTGTAGTTGGTTCAACTAGATTAGTATGCACAATTTCCAGTGGTTTTGTCGTTGAATATTCCTTTGATTTGAACATGGTCTTTGTTTTCTTTGCATGTTGACAATGCTTGCATAAAGTGTTGATTGGTTTCGTGATCTGGGGCATTTCTCTGACTGTTTCTCTTTTGTTGACTTTGACAAGGTTATCAAAATGTATGTGACCCATTCTTCTGTTCCATAGCCAAATTTCATCTTCCTTTCCTAGACAACACTTTTCATTTCCAATTTCACTTAACACATATATGTTGCTTGAAGTTCTCGCAGCTGTAGCAATCAATTTTCCCGAACCTTCTTTTCTTATCTCACACTTTTGTGAATCGAAAGTAACTTTATGACCTTGGTCACACATTTGACTCACACTTAGAAGATTGTGTTTCATGTCTTCTACTAGTAGAACATTTTCTACCTTTGTATTCTTGTTCCCAATTCTAACTGTGCCTTTTCCAATGATTTTAGTTGAATCATCATTTCCGAAGGACACTGATCCATCTATTTCCTTTATTAATGTAAGAAACCTGTCTCTATCACCTATCATGTTTTTTGAACAGACATTGTCAACATACCAACCACGTTTATTCTACTTATCTTGTAGAGCAAGTGTGCATTGTTCATTGTTGTAGTGATTATGTTTTCTTATCCATGTCCTTTTATGAGGTTCATGACTGTGATTGTTGTTTTTTTGTTGTGGTTCTCTAGGAGGGATTGTCATTCTCCAATATTTGGCCATGTGTCCAAAGTTGTTACACTTATAGCATTCCACTTCAGTGTTCAATGACTCAAACCTGTTGTAACTTCTCTGTGTTTCACTAGGCCTTCTTGAATAACCCTTTTGGGTATGAATTTCAAAGTTGTTTATGTTCCTGTTGTTAGCTCTGCAATTCACATCGTTATGTCCAAAAT
The DNA here is from genome assembly GCA_009831015.1 of Picea engelmannii. Taxonomy (NCBI): domain Eukaryota; kingdom Viridiplantae; phylum Streptophyta; class Pinopsida; order Pinales; family Pinaceae; genus Picea; species Picea engelmannii. The sequence goes on along the minus strand of ML793336.1, from coordinate 5,409 downwards.
TATTACATGCATAACATAAACCAAAAAAGATAGTTTGATACCCGGGAGTTAAATATCTTCTGAAAGGAGGTGGTTTTATGAATCTTTCTTATTCTTGAGACTTATCTGTTTCTGTCGGTCGTTAATTCTGAAATTTGAATCTTCTCGGTGGAGGAGTGTCTCTATAATTTTATCTATAGACTCTCCTATCCCCTTTGATTGTTTCTTCATAGCTTTTTATATATGTTTCTTGTTTTGTTGTTTTGGATCTTGATCCCTTTTCTGTCTGATTGTATCCAATTCCAGACTCGTCATGATTAGGCCTTTGACTGTTGATAATGTCATTCAAAACTTTTGAGTGATCCTTTCTTAATGTGACAATCTCTGCTTCCAAATTTTCAATGATCATGTCTCTTCCTTCTAGATATTCTTTGAGTGCTTCTTCAATTCTTTTATCTTCTTCAATTTGAACCTTCAAATTTGTGATCATTTGTTCTAATTCTTGAGTGTCTTCTTTCTTGTCTATTTCCGCTTGTAGCTTATTGTTTTTCCTCTTTTCTCTTCTGATAACTTCTATGGAACTCATCAATTCCTCTCAGTAGTCAACTTCTGCCTATTCAATTTCTTCTTTGGCTTCTTCATATTCTACTACAGAGTTTTCTTTATCAAAGTCTTCTACTACCATGAATATAACTCTTTCTGTCTCACTGTCACTGACTTCATCTTCATCTGATGATGAGATGTATTCTTTGGTGCATAGGCTTTTCTTGAAAACTTTCTTTGTGGTTATTTTTCCTTTATATGTTTTTTTTATTTTTGAGTCACCTTCATTATTTATTTTTTTCTTATGAGGACATTTTTTTATCAAAATGACCAATACCATCATAATTAAAACAAATTAAAGGAAGCTTACCTCTATACCTACCATCGGTTCCCTTGTTCAGTCTTCTGACAAAGTTGGCCACTTCTTCATCATCTTCTAAGACGTCACTATTAATGCTATGTTCTTTTTCTTGTTGCTTTTCATTCTTCTTTGATCTTTTGGATGCTTTGAAGGCTGCTTCTTTTACATATGGATTTTCATGTTCAGATCTCATTTCATATGCAGTGAAGATTCCATGTATTTCATCCATGCTTATTGAGTTTAGATACGCTCTTTCTTCTAGTGTTGATATCTTAGAGTCAAATCTCATAGGAAGAGATATTAGTACATTTTGAACGATTGCAGATTCTTTGATTTATTCTCCCAATCCTATGATTTCATTTATTGTTTCATAAACTCGTAAAAAGTAAGCTACAATATTCTCATCTTCCTTCATCTTAAGTTGTTCGAACTGACCTCTGTAAGTTTGAAGCTTTGCTTCCTTAACTTTTGAATCTCCTTCATAAATATTTTGAATTTTGTCCCCAATCTCTTTAGCGGATTTACAATGTGCAAGTTTGGTGAATATCGTTTCACTAAGACCATTCAGAAGTGCATTTGTGTCTTTGGAATTATTCTGACCAGGTTTCACTTCTTTGTCATTTGTTGGAGGAACTTTTGGTACTGTGTATCCATCTACAATTGATTGTCAAATTTCAAATCCATGTGCCTGTATATATGTCTTCATCCTTATGCTCCAAAATGCATATTTATGTCCATCAAACTGTGGTATTCCATTATTATAGAAGTTTTTTCTCTCCATGATCTACCTTTCAGTGGTTAAACTGATTTCTGAAGGAACCTCGCTTTTATACCAATTGTTGGATTGTTGAGAGGGGGGGTGAATCAATAATAGAGAGATAATATCAATTTTCACCAAAATACAAGTGTTATATCAATGTAGCATTATCATACAATAGTTACAGAGTAAATAAACAATGAACAAAAGAGAAATCACACACATACATAACACATCAGTGTTTTTACGTGGAAACCCAAAGTGGGAAAAAACCACAAAATGTTTTTTCTTATATGTCTTGAAGAATTACATTCATTGGAAGCACCAACTTCCTTTGTTTTCCATTTGCAATTGGAAGGAGGCTCCAACCCCCTAGTTTCTCAGGCTACAACCTGAGGGAAGCTCCAACTCCCCAATTCTATGGATACAGCATGTTAGCACTGAAAGTCACACTTTGACTGCTAAAGTGTAAGTTCATCACCCATCAGAATGTAAAAGATAATTTTGGTTTTAAATAGGTGGATCATCAAGATGGAGAAAGAAAGGGAGAGGGCATCAAACTGCAGATCAATAGGCTATGCCAATGGGCAATGGAGTCACAAACATTCTACTCATCGGAGGCACAAAAGATGCTGAATAGAAAACAAGATTATATGATGATAGGTGGAAGAATGAAGAAGGAAAACATAAGATAGAATGTTCGCTAAACAGAGATCCTCTCAATTTAATGAATCAACAAATACTTGAATATAAACAATGATTGTTGGGCAAAATACAGCAGATCCTCTGTTGCTTAGGGATCCATAAATCATTGACAGCCTTTGATCCTCAAATCTGCAATATATTCAAATAAGAAGAAATATAAACTAAAGAGTTACAATCTGAAATCACAGATCTCATGAGTCTCCAATAGCAGTAATTCTTACAATCATAAAATGCCCACGGGCTTACAAATGAACACACACAAGCAAAATTACCTGCTCCTACTCTCTCTAGCCTCTCTTGGCTCATCAATACCCTTCTCCAAGAGATCTCTCCTTTCTTAAATAGAAAATAGCATCCAAATAACCTTATGAGGTCAAATATCATCTCCTCCATTGGATTATAAGCCTTGGAGATAGGCGGCAACAATCAAAGAGACAAAAATCCAACAAACTGCTAACTTTCAGGAATTTGTTCGAAGTTATTAATAAATTGTTTCCACCTCATTGCATGAGGCCTTTGATGGAGATAAATCCTAGGTGCAGGTGTCTCTTGACATCTAACTAATCCTTGAGAATCCATTTGAATCCTCGTTGATAGGTGGAAACTGTTGGATTACTGAAAGGGGGGGTGAATCAGTAATAGAGCAATTTAATCCTTTTTAACCATATAATCCAAGTGTTATATCAATGAAGTATTATCATCCAATAACTGCAGAGTAAATAAACAATGAAAAAATGAACAAGCATACACATACACAGTACACTAGTGTTTTACGTGGAAACCCGAATCGGGAGAAAACCACAGAATGTGTTTTGTTATATGTCTTGAAGAATTACATTCATTGGAAGCACCAAATTATTTTGTTTTCCAGCTACAACTAGAAGGAGGCTCCAACCCCCCAGTTTCTCAGGCTACAACCTGAGGGAAGCTCCAACTCCCCAATTCTCTAGCTACAACCAGAAGGAGGCTACAATCCCCTATGTTCTCCGGCTACAACTAGAAGGTGTCTAAAACCACCTATCCTTGCCTCGTCCTTCCACCCTGAAGTATAAGTAGAATGATGGAACCACTATCAACATGTCACTGTGAGATATACCATTGTAAACATGTACTAATAAATCTGAACCATGCATCAACCTGTACCTCAACCTGTAATCAACATGTACCATAAACAAGTGCATCCAACGATGTAACAAGTATGTACCAATCATGTGTCAACTACTCATCAACTATGAATCATGAATATGTACCAACATCATCAACTATACACCTTATGTATGTGCCAACTCATCAACTACTTGTCTCAACCATGTACTCAACATGTACCTCAACCAAAATCTCTCATCAATTTCATCATCCAAATCTGATTTGTAGCTTTGTAATAGGCCTGGTGTATATGATCACATTCTTACAAACATTCCTTAACTTCAACAACAAGAGACTAGCATTTTCATCAAACTTTTCTTTAGTCTCACATGTCTAGTTTTTGGATTAGTCAACAACCCTAACTTGAAGTAATCATAACTTTGTACCTGTAATGTATAAAGATATGAAATTGATACACAATTTTCTTCAGTTTGTTTTATGAAATTCTTCCAAGTTTCACTACTTGGAACCTCTCAGAAAAGTAGTTATAGAAAAAATGGCATACTTTGTTGAATTATGTCTTATTCTAGAGAGCGACTGTGTAGAGCGTTCCCCGCACGAAATATTTGATGAATTGATATAAAACTATGAAAAAACATACTACCTAATGTACCCTAACCAACATATTTAGTTTCACTGAATTTGGATCTTTTATGAATATGTTATGATGTTTTTACCCGAAACGCCTATTTTTGACTAGTTTCAGGACTAGCCACAAACCCTATTTAACACGGAATGTAACTCCCAAAATGTAATGAACCACAAGATAAATTTTTTACCACAAATTCTTGGATATGTTTTCTCAATGGAATAGAAATTTCATGGTCTAAATCATTATATAAAACATGTTATAGAGAAAATGGTGAGATGACCTGTAAATAACATACCTTAGAAAGCACCATCAAAAGAATTTATCCTTCCTTGCATTTCGGTTTTCTTTTATTCACCTTCCCTTAGAATTTCGGCTTAGATATCCTTGGTTACCTCAAACACCTATATATATTCAATATTCTCAAGTGTGATTAAATTAAGAGAGCCTTAATTCTTATTTATACTCTCCAAGTAGCTTCCTTAGAAACATCTTCATTGGCCCCACTTTCCTTATTTTAGGGTTAACCCACTTATAATTTCTCCATTAAATTTATTATTGAAATAATTTATTTTGTATTCACTTTGAATTACAATACACTCATTACTTCACTTTATTATTTACCTTTTAAAATCTCTTAAAGCACTTTGACTACTTTGACCTTTTGGGGCTTCTAGATGACATATGAGGGTCCTCCAACTTCGTAAGACCATAACTCTCAAACCGTGAGGAGTTATGTGAAGTTCCACATACCACCAGAAATGGAATGACATGTAATATCCATATAGAATAGTATTATTTGAAAATATATCATAACTCACATTGTTATCCATCAAACAAACTTGGGTCCATTACCCAAACCTGGGGTCTCCAACTTCTCATGGCCATAACTCTCTAACCGTGAGGATTTATGTGACGTTCCACATACCACTGGAAATGGAATGACAAGAAATATCCATCTAGGATAGTCTACCTGACAAATTCATTGTCCTTCATCTCATTATTCCACAATTAAGCATGGGTTATCTTACTCCACAAAGCGTCTTCCCGTGAGGGATTTCACCATAAGGGGACCACTTTGGAGTTCATCCATATTTACTTATTATCAACCATGACAAGACAATAATGATTCATATTTACATCAAAAAATATTGGGTCCATTACCCAAACCTTTGTGTTGTGGGGCTTTCTTCAAGGGTTGACATCAATGACAACCAACCTTAATCAACAATCTCCCCCTTTGGCATTGATGGAAACACTCTGATGCAATACTAAAATCATATCACTCATGCTCCCCCTGGAACCATGCCTCTATCCTCTGTATCTGAT
>ML793335.1:226926-241127 GCA_009831015.1 Picea engelmannii | reverse complement strand
GCTCACCAATGATCCTATATTGCATGACGCCACATGGCCTGCAATGCCAACCAAACTTCCTTCAGACATACCAAAGTTTGAAGGGAAGGCAGGGGATGACTCCGCCAATCACGTCATGACCTTTCACCTATGGTGTTCTTCCAATAGCATCATGGAGGATTCCGTCAGATTGCGTTTTTTTCAACGCACACTTACCGACCCATCAGCCAAATGGTATGTCGAAGAAAAATCAGGGTCCCACACGACCTTTGAATCCTTGGCCAAAGCCTTCTTAACTTTCTTCCAACTACCCATCCGACATGACAATGGTCTAGAACTACTGTCTAATTTCAAACAGTCCTCAGCCACCCACATTGCTGACCACATTCATGAGTGGCGTAGGCGACGTAGTTTGTGTAAAGCAGAAACCACCAAGCAACAATGTCTTGACTGGTTTCTTAGATCACTTGTCACTCTCCTTGGTAAGGATGTAGCTTCTACCTTCCCACAATCTGAAGAGGAAGCCATCAGCAAGGCTCAACAATATGACTTCATTTATGCACAGTCAGGATACTTGTACACAGTACTCCCTGATCTGCCAAAACCTGTGCCATTTGGCCAAGACAAACCTGGGATGTCTCACTCAACAGACGGACTAATAGGTGCCACCACACACCATAGTCCACAACCCCAACCACCACCGATGTATGGAACACCTCAATACCCACCAGCATATGGGGGCACTTCTTATTACCCCCCACCCTCTTACCAACAGCCATACCCTGTTGCTACACCACCACCCATTAGTGGACCACCACCGACACCTCCCATACATCCATCTCTTCCAACCACTAGTGGTCCCCCCTCCACATCACCTTACAGTACTAGTGAAAGCGCCACGCCTTCCTATGTACCTTATGGAGCCGCACCACCACAGAATCCTTACTTTCCCTTTCTGGGTCCTCCACAACCCATGGCTCCCCCACATCCTCATACGGGGGTCAATTTTGTTAAACCCTCTGCTGCTCAACAATATCAAAATTTTGAACAATTGAACACAGCCAACCCAACTCATCCTTCAAACAACACTAAGAGGAAAGGACGGAACAAGAATAACAACAATCCTAGTCAAGGCGGGAATCAACCCCCACAGCATCAACCCACTGGGGGCAAGCAAAACCAAGGGAACCAAAACCCCCAAGGGGGTAATAACAACAAACGCCCAGGGCGGAATACTGTTAAAACTATCCACCCTTGTGATCTTTGTGGCATATATGGTCATTACACTCACCATTGCCCACAGATCGCTGATTTCAAAAGGTTGAAGGACTCTGAGAGCCTCCCCCCTTCTCCTGCGCAACATGCCCCGCAGCAGGCACTACAACAATATGCGCAACAACCCCCTCCCGTCGTGCTGCAAAATCCTATCCCACATCAAGGTGTGATAAACACCCAACAGGACGTGCAACATCCCCCACCTCAGATGGGCCAATACCACAATCCCAACAATCCAGTAGAAAGAACAATTCTCCTCACTAGTGAGGAAGAAATCCTTCTGCAAACACGCAATCGTCAGTATCCTGCAACAACTGAGTCTACCCCTACACCTCCAGAAACAAACCCTACACCGACGGGACCTCCGTTGGTGATCCCTCGCCCTTCAGCCGAACCACCATTACGCATCCCTCGCATCCCATTGCGCAGGAATGTCCACAACCCACAGGCTAGGGCTGCTCATAACTACAGCTTGGTAGATGACTTAGCACAATCCCCGGCTGCCATGTCAGTTCTGGAAGTCCTCCAGACTTGTCCTACTCAGCAGAAATCACTACTTTCCGCTCTGGGCGCAGTCGACCCTGCCGATACTCGACTCATCACCTTTGACCTTGATAGCTGCGAACCGCGTCTTCCCACCGCAGTTGCTATTCAAATACCAGTCAAAATACAGAACATCACCGTCCATCGGTGCATCATCGATGAAGGGGCATCCACATGCATCATGTCCAAAACAGTATGGCAGAAACTTGGTTCCCCAGAACTGATACCTTCCGCCATCACCTTACGAGCTTATGACGGACGACCATCATCTCCCGAAGGGCTCTTCCAAAATTTCCCCGTGGAACTCGGGGGAAAAACTATCCTCATTGACATCGAAGTTATCGACGCTCAACTCGATTACAATATCATGAGCGATATCGTAGGCGAGGACGAGGTCGCCTTCGCGAAATGAGCGAAGGTTGACATGGCGATCAAAGGTAGCTTTGGATCTCTTTTTAGCTGCCTCGTTGTTCTGTAATGAGGATTGACGATCCTCATCCAGAGACTCCAAGTTCAGCAAGCCCTGCTCCATTGGAGCAGTGTCAGGTAAAAGCTCGATTGCGGTGCGAAGGGTGAGAATTTCGCATTCGATGGGAAGAGTGGCCTCGACCTCATGGACTAAATGAAATGGTGTGAAACCTGTGGCGGTCTTCACTGCTGTTCGATAAGCCCATATTTGCTATCCCTTGTAATCGAGTTGGGTCTTCACTGTGAAACCTGATGCTATCCATATTTGCTTTTCCCTTTGTTCTGAAGGTTGGGTCTGCCCTTTCCTTGCTTCTGCTATGAGGTGTTCCCAGACCCAAACTTCCACATATTTTGTTTAATCTTCTGCTCGATTTTGAAAACATATCGATAGGCCATTCCCAAGGAAGAGATGTCCAAAAACTCCATTTATGTCTGGATGTATCTATGCATACTGCTACATCTTTGATACCCATATTGGTGCGTAAGGTATGGAAGGCATTGGTGAACTTTGGCACCGTTTGGTCTCTTTCCTGCCATAGAGTGGTCCATCTTGTATACAAGTCGTCATAACTTCCAAAAGGGTAGTATTGTTCCTTAATAACATCCCTCAAGGAACCCCAAGTGGGTGAAACTACAAATAATTTTGATCCCTCTGTTTCCTTTTTCTCATAGAAAGTCTCCCACCGATCATTGACATGGGGGATTATCTTGAGGAGTGCAAATGTAATCGTTTATTTATCGAAAAAGTTGTGGAAAAAAAATACCCTTCTAGAAGGTTTAACCATTTATCTACGACATCCGCATCTATTTGACCTTAAAATATAAGAATATCAAAATTTATCTGTACCTTGAAGGGGTGGCACCTCTGCTTGACATAGATGCATCACTTGTCGGCTGTCATTGAAGTATTTGTGCAAAGCTATCCATCACCTTGTTCCTCTTTCATTTGAGGGATTCCTCGAGCAACATTTTGAAAGGATCTCCTGTCCTGCCATATTTATTTTTTCCCAACATGGAAGGTTTCTTGGGCGTGAGCTTGAGACCCAACTCTCTATACCCTGACCTCGTCGGGGACATGCACTAAAAATCGCAAGGAGTTGACCGCTCTGATACCATTGATCTAGATTTATGAGCGGAATGAAATGAAAACACATATTTTTATATTAACATAGAGACACAGTGAATATTAATAGAGATACAATGAAACTTGACTTCTATTAAATAAGAAATATGTTGAAGCTGTAAAATGCAGACTGAAACAAGTTTGCTAGAATGGTGGTAGCTTATCTTTGAGAAGAGATGTGATAGATACACTCATTCGAAAGAAGATGAGTACAACGAGGCTCCAAATGAATTTTTACATAAAACATGAATGTGAAAACCCTAGACATCCAAAAACCTAACCCTAGAAGATGAAGCACCAAAAGTCACGTGGGCCCCGTTGGGGTAAGTTGGTACATCAACTTCCCAGGGTCGTAACTTTTGCATATGATATTCATTTTATGCATTCAATACCTCATCAAAAAGGTCTATCCAATAAGTGCAACTTCCTTTGGGATTAAGATATGTTGTTGCCAACCCATGCCCCCCCCAAAAGTCCAAAAAAATATTGTTTAGGGCCTCAAAATGGCCCCAAAAGTTTGGGACTCAAAAAAATGTAAAAACAACTTCCAAAATGGAAAACTGTATGTGAGCCAGTTGGAAAAGGTGGGTGGCCGTTGATATTCAGTTGGATCAATTTATGCTCCACACTCACATTGTTGTACATGGTGTGTACTTCTAGTTTATTATGGCATTATAAGCATTTCACAATAAACCAAAAGTACACACCATGTACACCAATGTGAGTGTGGATCACAACTACAATATAGATAAGAGATATGAGCTACTCAATAACTCCTTAAAGAATAGGAGAACATCCTCCAAATAACCAAATACATTCATACATCACCATTCACTTATCCTCATAATGAATACATGATCTCTATATATACCTATTCACACACTACACATGAGGCCCCTGTTAGAATATAATGGATGTGCTCATTTTACCATTGACAATATATCTATTGTCACTCAACCATAGGCCGAAGTCACCCTTCGAGCACCTTAACTTTGGCAAAGAATCACTTCGGAAGCAAACCCTAGGCTAGATAGCCAAACAAAGGGTAGCACACTTTTCCCCAAGGATAGCGCACCAACAAGAGTTGATCAGATAGTCCAAACTCTAGCTAAGAGATAGTCCAAGCGTAATTTCTAGCTGCAACATCTGCAACAACAACTCTCCTCCAAACTTGTGCCGAAACTGGGAAACTGTAGTGCGCACAAGTGCTTCTCTGCAATTCTGAGACTGCCTGCCAGAATGAGAACTGGCCTCCTGTATTTATACTAATTTTGGCTAAATGCCTGGGCCGACTTCTCATTCTGGGTATCTGTCTGTTCAGTATATATTATTATTTCTGGCTGACTTCTTCTCTTGGTGGCTAATAACCTAATATAAATTATCTTCTTGAGTCGACAAGTCTTCTAGGGTTATTATCCAACTCATCAGGGTTTATTCTTGCTTCTCGGAGTATTCTATCCTTGTCAGGTTTACATGTGGAGGAAAATACCTCCCGCAACTACCATAATATCAACACTCCCTCCTAGCTAGGGAGGTATTACAGGTAATGGTCTTGAGCACAAAACATACCATTCACCTGGTAGCATCAACATAGTTATATAGACTAGATCATGACTAGATCATGAGCATCATCATCATCATTATCATCAGCTGCATCATCTCTCGAAACCATACTCTATCTGAGTAATCAGATATGATGCTCAGTCCACAGAGTAATATAAGAGCCATTCTTCTAATCTAGAATAGTAAATTTTCTGAACCATTTTCTATCTGGAAAATATCTATTCATCATTCATATGGCTGATAATTATTTACCAAACTGCTAACAGTCTTCAAGGTAATCGGAACAAAAATAGAACACAACTGTGTCTATCCATAACTACAATCCATTGGTACACTACCACACCAAGTACCAAACAAGTACTTGATAAATAACGTATATTCATGAACAGTGGAACACATCCACCGCATTAGTATACATCTACTATCATAAAGTCTTCATAACAATCATCTTATATCAACTTGCACAGAAACAATGTTATGATATAAACTGAATCATTTGGGCCAATCTTTCACTCACATCTATGATATTTGAAAGAATATCTGCCCTGAAAAGGTAAAACATCAATGATGAGCTATATGGACTATTTTTCTCAAGCAAGGAAGAATAATTGTCCTGATTTCTAAGCTTGGACCATTCCCCACCTTGGGCCATTCTTCCTACACTAATAAAAGTGCACCCTGGAGAGAATGTATAAACTCTATGGAATGCCTCTCCCTGATTGCTGAGCCTAGACCATTCCCCACCTAGGGCCATTCCTCCTACACTAATCAAAGTACACCTTGGAGAGAATGTATAAACCCTAAGGAATGACTGTTTAGACGATTTCCTCTGTTAACCACAAGAGGAAAAGACTGTCCTGTATCAACCTCCAAAACGGACCACAATGAGAAATCGTTGTCCGGGGAGGCGGGCCAATCTTATTGAGTAACCCTCAAGAAGAGAGACTTCCCTAGACCACTCCCCATGTTAACCACAATGGGAAGTCGTTGTCTATGATACATCAACAATGTGGACCATTTCCTATGTTAACCACAATGAGAAATCGATGTCTGTCAGAAATCTCAATCCACTTTCTGAACTGGAAAGGAAACTGCTCATCCTGGACCATTTTTCGAACTGAAAAATGACTGTCCATAAATCAATACATATCAGTGCTCCCTCCCAACCTGGGAGTCATCTCTTCCTTTTTCAATAGGGAAGTCGTCTCCACGAGCTCCAGCTTGAGTACGCAAACTCTCTCATCTTGGATAGAAGCTTTACCAAGATGTTTATTTATCTGCTCATCTGTGTAGATATGTAATGGAGAACCTCTTTCTCCTTTTTGAACTTCATCACGGATAATGTAATGCTTGATTTCAAATGTACTTGGTTCTGGAGTACTGGTCTTCTTTGAAGGCTTCATGTAGCTCTGATCAATAAAGTATATCATTGTTGGAACACTGGAACATATCCATGTGGCACTTCTTCTGTCATCATGAGATCTGATCTACTGAGTAATCATCTTGATACAATATCTCTGTTATAGAGAATCTTCACCACGCTTTTGCTGTGCATTGGAGGTTCTTCACCAAGTTATATTCTTCCATCTGTATACAAGGGTCTCTTTCTGGTATGCCTCAAGGTCTTGAGGTTGCTCTTCATATTCTCTTTGTTCAATTTCTTTGGAGAACAGTCTTTGCATTCATCTTGATGTACCACTCCAACCTATGGATGATATAATGACTCATGTAGAGGTATGTCTGGTTTACCGGAATGAGCAATCATCATAGTCTTCTCCCTCCATCAAGGAGAACCTCTAGTTATATATCTTCCAATGCTTTCATTCATAAGTCTTCCATATACTGTTCTTCATCACAACTTTTAGTTCTGCGTGATTGCTTTCATATTAGGCTGGTAGTCTTGTGATTCTCGATACAATGACTGGTTGTTCAGGCTTCTCTTCTTTCTTGGAATCTTCATGTTTTTCTTTAGATTTTGGGTCCATGGAGTTTCTTATAGATTCCATGCCCTAAATATTCCACTTCTTTCTTTTATCATAGGATCATGGATCTGGATGGACAACCAAGGATACTTTAAGGCTTCTCTTCGAAGAAGACTTCTTCTAAGATTGAACTGAACATGTACTGTCTTTCATGGTTACTACCATGGATATATACTTCTTCATCTTCAATGGATCATAGGATTAGATCCCTCCTAATCCTTGCTTCATGTAAGAGTGCATATAATCGGCTCCCTCCATCTAACAGAGTCCACGTATCCATCTGCATCTTTATTGTCTTCTGCAATATATAATTGGCTTTCTCTGTCTAGCCGAGTCCATGCTTCTGTATTGTTGTCTTCTACAAAATGTCATAAGTCTTTCTCCAATTTCCTCTCGATTGCTGACTTATTTCTGTCTTTTCTTCTTCTAGGTCTCTTCATGATTGATTCGACTTATCTTGCAATAGCTTCCACATGATTTGTTTGATGTATTTCATTCTTTCATGTATTATCTAATGATATCGATCCTTATCTTTTTGTTCTTCCATCGGTATAGTTCTTCTTGGAACACATTATCTTCTAGGAGATAGTTATACAAGATATGTACAGAGACAATGCAAACAAGATATGTACAAGAACTAAGAAGAGTATTGTTACCTTCATAAGAAGAAGTCTCTTTTGTCCCGCTTAGTCTTCTTTGTAGGTTCCTTTTCTTCGACAACTGATGCTTCGTGTTTCTCCTTCATTTTATTTAGCTCGGGAAAATGATTCTTGTAGTGACCATACTTTCGACAGTTGAAGCATTGTACTTCTGAAATGTCTTTCTCTTGATTTGACTTCCTCCTTGAACCAAACTTCCTTTTGTTTCTGAAATTGTTGAATCTTGTTGTGAAGGCTTGATCATTGTACTTCTTTTGGGGTTTCTCTTTTGCATCGATCCTTGATTCTTCTTGAGCACAACAAGTCCAAAGTTATTCAAATGTCGGATACTCCTTCCTTGTGTTCATTCTTGCGGAAAATGCATCCCACGTCTTGGGAAGGCCATTGAGTACTATGTTTACCAATTCCTTCTTTGAAGTGATCTCTTCAATAACTTGTAGTTGATATTTTAACTGGGATATCCTCACAAAGTATGATGTTATGCTATCATCATCATTCATCTTCATGTCACGGAGCTCATTCTTCAGACTCATAACTTGTCCAATGTTTTTGATCGAGAAGAGATTTTTTAGGGCATTGTACATCTTCTTTGATGAGTCAAGATGGGAGATGTAGGGTATCAAGTGGTATTTTATGGATTCCACTATGATACTCATGGCATTGATTTCACCATATTTGAACTTCTCCATAACTGCAACGTTCTACAGTTCCTTCTCTTTTCCTTCTTCAAACTCTAGTTCCACGATCTTTCTTTTTACGATATCCATCATTTTATTCTTGGCAAGGATGAGGTCAATCCTTGTCTTCCACTCTTTGTAGTTAGAGGCTCCATCTAACTTGTTCTCTAACTTCATAGAATAAGTCATGGTTGCTTTCACTTGGTCAAACCCTAGATTTGACCACAAACTCAAACTTTGACGTCTTGGCTTGTTGAGAGTACCATGAGATGCGCTTGGCTAGGGTGCACTGATTTGTCCAGAGACTAGGTCAATCCATTCACTTAAGGTGCCTCAACGAGAGGATTAGGGTTTTTGCAACTGCACCTTCTAGTAACCCTAGCGACAGTGCTTTGGTGACTGCTCCTGCTAGGAAAACCTAGTGAAAGTTCTTCAACGAGCTTAATATCCTTCTGGCTATGTTTCCTTCCAGCGATTAGACTAAATGAAGGAGGTGTGGGCCCATAACCTATTAGAATATAATGGATGTGCTCGTTTTACCATTGACAATATCTCTATTGTCACCCAACCATAGGCCGAAGCCACCCTCCGAGCACCTTAACCTTCACAGAGAATCACTCCGGAAGCAAACCCTAGGTTAGATAGCCAAACAAAGGGTAGTGAACCTTTCCCCAAGGATAGCACACCAACAAGAGCTGATCAGATAGTCCAAAATATATCCAAGAGATAGTCTAGGCGTAACTTCTAGCTACAACAGCTGCAACGACAACTCTTTTCCAAAACTACGCAGAAACTGGGCAACTGCAGTGCACACAAGTGCTGCTTTGCAATTTTGAGACTGCCTGCCAGAATGAGAACTGGCGTCCTGTATTGATACTAATTCTGGCTAAATGCCTGGGCTGACTTCTCATTCTAGGTATCTATCTCTTCAGTATATATTATTATTTCTGGCCATCTTCTTCTCTTGGAGGCTAATAACCTAATATAAATTATCTTCTTGAGCCGACAAGTTTTCTAGGGTTATTAGATAACTCATTAGGGTTTCTTCTTGCTTCCCAGAGTATTCTATCCTTGTCAAGTTTACACGTGGAGTTAAATACCTCCCGCAGCTACCATAATATCAACAACCCCTTTCCTATTAGGCCAACCCTATTACATATACAATTACACATTACATGTACATTTAGCCCCATATATTCCCCACCTTGGGGTCATATCATATACATTTAACCCCATATATGCCCCCCTTGGATCATAACATAGTACCCTCCTTCGAAAATGTTTGTCCTCAAAGCTTTACAATTAAAGTCTTCACCTGTGATGAAACCAAGTAATATGATTTTCTTATGTTCCTTCTTTCTTCATTCCATTTATGGTGATCCATCCATCCAAAATAAATTCTTTTCAGTCTTAATCCTTGGTGTCTAATTGTTGCATAGTTTTCTTTCCTTTGATTCCATGTATTGTTGTTGTAACATCTCCAATTTTTAGTGGTTGTTGGTCTCTGATAATATCTTGTTGAAGAGTGGTTTTTTGATGTTCTCTTCCATGAGTATTGATGAGTATTCCACCTTGTTCCTTGATAATGCTAATATGGACCTTCTTGTATTCCTTTAAATATTTCTCGGTAATGAGGGTGTCGATATGGTTTCACATTTGATGGTTTACATTCATTCTTCACACCCATTTCATTTATCTTCTTTTTAGAGACAATGACATCCTCTATCCTGTTTGCTTGGTATTTGATTACTCTAGCCTTGAAGATAATACCATCATATTTGACATGCATTTCCTCTAGATGGAGTTCAAATTATTCAAGTATCTTCTTGTGATCGTATTGAATCTTGTCCTTTTGAAGTTGCAATGCGACCCCTTTATCAAATTCTTACGTCTTTCTTCAATTCTATATTGCATTTCTGATTTTACCTCATCAGTATTTAAGAATTCTTCAACTTTCTTGCAAATTTCCTCTTCAAATTTTTTGATAGTCTCTTCATCCAAGATCCTTGTTTCTTCTTGATTTTGACCACACTTATTTTCTTTTTTCGATATTTTGATCTCATCCAACAATTTTTTTTTATGGTTTCTTAATCTTTCTTTTTCAATTCTTCCTTTGACTCGTCCTTTTCCCACTTCCCTTTGATACTGTTTCCTTGATTTAATTTTTTAACCTCCTTAATGAGTGTTTGATTAAGGTCTCGTATCTTATATGGATCATTAAACTTATTATTGATATCTTATTTTACTCATTTTAACTCATCTTGAAGTCTATACATTGCCTCCATTTTTGTATACCTAATCCATTTATTTGAGAAGAGTTTTTCAATTTCTTTCGTTGTGACGATCCATCTAGTACCCTTATCAATACTCAACCTTCACTAGAAAAATAATTTATTGCCCTTGAAGGAGTCATACGATATTCCTTTACCAACCTCAACCATTCCATAGGACCGATTTCATCTTCATCTTCATCTCCATAAAAATGGGGTATTGTCATTGATTCTTAATTGAGGTCTAACCTAAACATTCAACTTACAACTTCAATATATTAAGAATAATGATCTAAAATAGTTATAATCAATTTTCCAATATATTCTTCTATGTTTTTTTTCTTTCTAATGGCTTTTGAATCACCTCAATCAGACATTCCAATCAAAAGTTATGATAGTTTTAAGTGAACATACCTTTGAAACCCTGATTTGGAGTCTGTCCTTCTAGTCGACCTTCCTTCTAACGTATTTATGAAATTTTGGCCCTTATGAGTTTGAAATTTCGACCCTTATGAATCTAAAATTCTGGCATGTATTAATCTTATATTTCTTCTCTACAATGCCATAGGTTTGACCAAAATTTGATGTGCCAAGTGGCAGTTATGGTAACTTTCCTAAACGTTGCTGATTTTTGGCCTTTTCTAGAGAGAGAACTTGTACAGAACGCCACATGCACAATATTTAATATATGATTATGAAATTTGTACCAGAAAAAATATGGATTGTCCTCTTTCCAATGAAATTGATGATACTGAATTTGGATCTTCAATGAATCAGATATGACTGTTTAACCCAAAAAACCTATTTGTGACTAGTTTAGCGGTAGTCGAATACCACTACCTTCCACAAAATATCTCTTAGAAATTAAAGTGATCCAAAATATGATTTTTTTATCCCAAGTACTTCGGTATGTATCCACATGATCTTGAAAATTTCACAGCCTGAAACATCACCAAAACATTGTTATAGTGAAACTCCCAAAATGACATTTTTGAGACTAATTCCATGGCTAGTAAAACTCTCCAAATTCCACATGATGTATCTCCAAAACAAAAATGACCCAGTACTTGAAGTTTTTACCATATGTACTTCACCATGGCTTATTAGTATTGTGAAAATTTCACAGTCAGAAACTTCACAATTTTTTTTTATAGCGAAAGTCACAAGATGATTCATTTAAAACTGAATTCAAGACGAGTCAACAATCCTATCTTGATGAACAATTTTTTATAATTTTTATTTTGATGAACAAATTTGTAACATTTTTTTCTAATAGTCATGGGAGACTTTCATTGTAAAAACCATGGAATTGTACTTCCTATGAAGGACTATAAAAATGTATTATAATGACTTAGGCACTTACCCATCAGTGTCACGACATCCTGCCTTAAAAGCAACACTCACAAATTGTAACGAAAAAAAAAATATGAAGTTCCCATCCTAGGAGACAAAAAAAAAAAAAAAAACATTTAAATGTGGATCCACCTATTGGGGAGAGAGATAAATCATCTCCTTGAGACTCTACCAAGACTTGAAAATATTCCTATGAATATACAACCTTTTTTGCTATATCATTAGCCATATAATTGTTCTCCATGAAAACAATAGTGAAAGTGGTTTTGAGCTCAACTATTCTATGGATAACATCCTTTATTAGGATATTTTCATTTTTGAAGCCTCTATTTATACTTTCCACCATTAGTTTAGATTCCCTGAAGACTTGGATCTCTTCCACATTCCTTTCCTTTTCCAATGACAACAATAAAATCATCTATGAGTTTTTCCCAATAGTTTGTGTCAATACTTAATACACAATGAAAGAAAATCTAGTGGTTTTCATAGAAGTATCATGCATCATATTTCTCCACATGAGCATAAGTTTCCTTTAGACACCCCATCAAAGAAAACCCCAAGGATAGGTGTTGTCTTTAGATACCTTTGTAACAAGGTTATGTTTCTTCTTGATATTAATCCTTAGAATACCATCACAACTATATTTTATCATATGAAGCACTTGAGTGGGGGAAAGAGCACTATCTTGAAAAATTGTTTTGTTCCTTGTGATCCAAATTGACTAAAGTGCCAATATAGGAAGGGTTGGATTTTCACTCAATTCCTTACCATCAACCCACCTTTCAAATCATCTTCAACATTGTCACCTATGCAATTCCTATTTTCTTCAGTTATTATCTTCACTATGTCCCACATTGAATTGGAAAAGAGGGATTCAATGAAAAAGTGGGTTATACTTTTTCCATTTTCCTTGCACAAAAAACACATACTAGGACCCATCTAGGATATCCTTTGCAAGTTATCCCAAGTTGGTGTTTTGTTTTTTAGGACAAACCACAAAAGGTACTAGTTTTTAGAGGGGATTTTAATTTCCATGATTAATATTGGATCATTATATTATTTTTCATCTATCTCAATGCTTTATGGGTGAAAATAATGGGAGGAATAAAATTTCAGAGCCATTTTAGCAGCTGGTCCCAATTTGGAAATTTGGGTCCAAAAAACAATTTGAAATATTCTTGAGCCATTTTGAGGCATCAAAAAACACTTTTTAATGGTACAAACCTTACTATGGACAAAACGACTATATTCTACACACCAAGACCTTTCCAACAGTGCAAGAATCATCTCAATCAGAGTTCTTATGTGAAAGTTATGCATCTCCCAAGTTGATCTACCATATTGATCACCTTGGTGTGAGTGGATACCATGTTATCCCCCATTACTTAAACGTGTGGGGCTAGACACATAATGGATTTTATAGAACATTATAGAAGGTTTAAACATGATCACTAATTGAGGGTTGAGGAAGTCTATACCATAACCCTAGATGACTATTGGGCTATGTTAAATACCAGGCTGCTAGGAGGAGAAGAGGTTCCATTCTTTTGCATTGTATCTTGTTGCATAGCTGAGAAAAACATTTGAGAGTGGTATTGTGTGAGCATAAAATAAGAGGAGAGATTTTGCAGCAGCCATACATGCCACAATGTCAAAGGAAACTTCACAAAGAGTGCCTCTTTCTTTGTTATTTCATTTGAAGAAAATAGAGTAGAGTGGCCTCACCTTCTAGATAGGTTTTCTCTTGTATTGGGTTTCCCAAGTCATATCTTGTGTTTATTTGTGGATGGTGTGTGAGTATTTATTTCTGTTCTTTGTTTTTCATGTTTCAACTATTTCATATGTTTAAGCAACAAAAACCAATAGTTAAAGAATGTGAGATCTAAAGGAAACTAACCTTCACAGTAAAGATTTCATTAATTTTATTAGATTTTTTGTGACGAACTATCCAATGGAATATTCATGATATTTTATGGATTATTCCATATCACCAATCACCACCATATTGACACTTCTACATGTGGATAGGATACATAATAACTATCTTAACAATGAGTACCCTCTAGAGGGATTTGCTATCCAAACTAGTTCATCCTCTTTGTCCTTTAGATTTGTTAGGTCATGAGTGGGCATAAAAGTAACTCCACACTGATGTGTTTTGCATTGACCATATAGGTGCATAAATACAAGTAAAATGGTTGTTGGTCTTCATAACAAATGACATTTCCTATCACCTATGAATGTTCATATTCACATTAATGTTACAATAAACACAATCACAAGGATTACGTGTCCAACATAAACCACCC
>ML793335.1:178375-226876 GCA_009831015.1 Picea engelmannii | reverse complement strand
AATATGAAGGGGTGTGTGTGAGTCCAAGCATCATTTTGAACTTATCAAAATTTTCTCTTCTAGGTGCTTTAGTGAAGATGTATGCAATTTTCTCATTTGTGGAACAATGTCTCAAGTGAATAGTCTTGGCCTCTATATGATATTGAATTAGGTGATACTTTGTGTTGATGTTATTCATTCGATCATGGAATATGGGATTCTTGGCCAAATCAATTACAGAATTATTTTCAACTAGAAGAGGAGTAGAATTTACTTGTTTCTCCTGCAAATATTCAAGTATTTCCCCGAGCCACACAATCTCCTTTGTTGCTTCTACCACTGCCATATATTCTACCTATGTTGTGGAATCTTCAAAAACTAATTGTTTACGTGATCTCTAGGAGACAACTACTGATCCAAGACTCATGAGATAGCCTAAAGTTGATACTTCAGTTTCCTTATCCCCAACAAAGTCTGAATCATAATATCTGATCAGGTTGAAGTCATCTACTTTAGATTACTTGATTCCAAAATCTTGAGTTCCTTTCAAGTATTTTAGAACTCTTTTTGTAGTAGACCAATGTCCTTCACAAGGATTTTTCATGAACACGGAAAGAATCCCAACAACAAATGAGATGTCTGGTCTGGTGGTTGTAAGGTAGATAAGGCTTCCCACAAGTTGTCTATACTTGGTTGCATTCTCAAATTCATTCCCTTCTTTTGATGTGAGTTTCAAATTCTGTTCCATTAGAGTAGAAAAAATATTACACTCAACCATGAAAAACTTGTTCAACAGTTCCCCAATGTACTTCTTCTAGGAGATGAATATGTACTTTGGATTTTGAATCACTTCAATTCCCAAATAGTAGTGAAGATGTCCCAAATTTGTCATCTTGAAGCCTTTCTTCAACTCGTTCTTTATGGATGCAATGTAGTTCTCATTGTTCCATGCTATCAACAAATCATCTACATATACTACAAGATATACACCAATTTTTCCAACTTTATTGACAAACAAAGTTGCATCGTCAAGATTGAAATGCTTGAAATTTAATTTTAGAAGATGCTTAATTAACTTTTCATACCATGATCGCGGTGCTTGTTTCAATGCATATAAGGATTTTATGAGCTTTCATACCTTATGTTATTTTCCATTTATAACAAATCCTTTTATGTTAGAAAAACAAGATCGCGGAGCAATAAAAAAAAAATGCACAAATAAAACACAGAAGATACACAATACAATAGAGACACAGTTATATGTGGTGCACCCAGTGTGGGGTACCTCCACCATATAAATTTTCAGATCCTTCCTTTATTATTATCCAACAAATGAAGGGATACAACCTACAACACATCCACTGCAACTTCCTCTTCTTTCTCTCACAGTCTACTCACTCAGAATACAATATTCCCAATGATACATAACCAAAATACATTTCCCTCATAAATGAGGGTTTCCTTCTAGGGTAAAAAACCTAACATAACTTCTACCGTCATATACGTGACCTTATAATGAATGACCCAAATTTACTATGAAATTACAATATACATTTACAAGGAAATTTTTCCTCTAGGGGCCCGCTTGCCCCTGGACCCCCCAACCAGGGGGATATCCCCTTTAGATCTTGCAGGGGGGGAAACCTCCCCCGCACTCCCCTGCGTGGAGGGGTGTACAATCTTCCAGGGTGTAAAGTATTCATGGGGTATAAACACAATTGAAAACAAAGACCTCAGAATCAAGAAGATAATCAAGCTCCACAACCAACAATCTCCCTCTTGGAGACTGATCTTAATAACTCCATCGCTGTTGTATCTGTTGGACTATGATCTTTCTTGGAACTAAAAAATTTCTCATATTCATATTCATTCTTGAAGACCAACTGAAACTGAGCAGGAACTCAATTTCTCCCTGGTTACTCCCTTTGTTAGCATGTTTGCAGGATTCTGGTTGGTGTGTATCTTTTCCATCTTCAAATATCCATACTACAAAATGGATCGTATGAAATGGTACCTCAGCTGTATATGATTATTATTTGAATGGAAGGCTGAGTTATTTGGAAGATGAATGACACTCTCATTGTCAAAGTACAACTTACTATTCTCTTGCTTCTTTCTCAATTCCTCCATAAACCTTTGTAACCAAATCATCTCTTTACTATCCTTTGTAGCAAAAACATACTCTGCCTCTGTTGTTGAAAGTGAAACAACCTTTCGCAGTTTTGAAATCTAAATTACTGCTATTCCACCTATATTAAAAATATACCTTGTGGTGCTCCTCTTGCTATCTTTATCACCTTCCATATCTGAATCAACATATCCATGTAGAACAGTGTTTGAACCTCCAAAACATAATGCATGAGTAGCAGTACCTTTCAAATACCCGAGAATCCACTTTATTGCCTCCCAATATTCTTTACCTGGATTTTTCATATACCTGCTCACAACTTCCACTACATGTGCAATATCTGGTCTTGTGCAAACCATCACATACATCAAGCTGCCAACTGCTGATGAATAAGGGACCCCATACATGTATTCTATCTCCTCCTATGTCTTGGGACACATTTCCTCAGTTAACTTGAAATGGATGGCCAAATGTATACTAACTGGTTTTGCATTCTTCATTCTAATCGTCTCCAACACCTTCTCTATGTACTCACCCTAAGACAATGTTAATTTGCGATTTTTCCTATCTCTTGTTATTCTCATACCAAGGATTTTCTTTGCAGCACCCAAATCCTTCATCGCAAATGAATTAACTAATTTCTTCTTGAGCACATTTATATCCTGCATATTAGACCCTGCAACAAGAATGTCATATACATACAATAGAAAGATAATATAGCTTCCATTTTCTATCCTTTAAAAAAAAACACAGTGATCAGAATGACATCTACTATAACCTTGTTGTGTCATAAACCTGTCAAAATTCAAATACCACTGCCTTGGAGCTTGCTTTAGGCCATACAATATCTTCTTCAACCTCCATACCAAATTTTCCTTCCCTTTGACCTCATACCCCTATGGTTGTTGCATATAAATCTCTTCCTCCAAATCCCTATGGAGAAAAGCTATTTTTACATCTAACTGTTCAAGATGAAAATCTTCTATTGCCACAAGACTTAAAATAGTCCTAATTGAAGTCATTTTAACAACAATAGAAAATATTTCATCAAAATCTATACCTTTCTTTTGTAAAAACTCATTTACAACAAGTCTATCCTTGTACCACTTTTTTCCTCCATCTTCTTCCTTCATCTTGTAAACCCATTTATTCTGCAATGGTCTTTTTCCTACAGACAACTGAACCAAATCCCAATTCTAGTTATTTATCAGTGAATCCATTTCCTCTTTCATACCTTGCTCCCACTTCTTTTTGGTGTCTACCTTCATTGCCTCTTCGTAACATTCTGGTTCACCATAATCAATCAACAATAAATAATACAATGAAGGAGAGTATCGTTCAAGGGGTCTACTTAACCTAGTAGATCTTCTAACAACATTAGCATGAGTTTGAGTTAACTGTTGCTCCTATTGTTGTACATTTTGATTTTCCGATACCTTTGGAATTTCTTTTTCAGTGATCTCAACAAGCACTGTGTATTCTGGATTTTGTTTTTCTTGTATATTTCCCTGCAACTAATCTTTGTACATGACCTTCTCATTGAATATGAAATTTATACTCCTAATGATTTTTTGATTTTCATAATCCCATAAGCGATAACCAAAATCATTAACACTGTATCCAATAAAGGTACACTTCTTGAATTTTGCCTCAAGATTTGTTCTATTTTCTTTATCAATATGGACAAATGTTTCACAACCGACAGTATTAAAAAAATAATAGTTTACCTTTTTACCTGCCCATGCCTCCTTTGGAATTCCACCATCCAAATAGCTTGAAGGTCCTTTGTTTATTAAGTAAACAACAATATCTACAACATCTTTCCAAAACTGTAAGGGAAAACCAACATGCAATCTCATACTCCTTGCATGGTCCATGATTGTCTTGTTCATCCTTTCTGACACACCATTTTCTTGTGATGTTCCTGGAACTATATTCTCTCTACGAATCCCATGGTATGAACATAATCATCAAAATCCTTGCTGCAATATTCACCTCCATTGTCTGATCTGAGACACTTCAAACTTTTTTTGTCTCATTCTCAACTAAAACTTTCCATTTCTTAAAAGTATCAAAAACATCAAATTTATGTCGAATGTAATAAACCCAAGTTTTTCTAGTTGCATCATCAATACAAGTAACATAATAATGAGAGCCACCAAGAGATGATACATGAGTTGTTCCCCATATATCTGTATGCACAAGCTCTAACCTTTCACTCTTCTTTTCTTTTTCGACTTTGAGAATTATGACTCTCTTATGTTTTCCATAAACACAATGCTCACATAAATCCAAATCAATTTGTTTAAGATATGGCAACAAATTTCTTTTGTGAAGTATCTGCATCCCCTTCTCACTCATGTGTCAAAGCCTATGATGCCAAAGTGCTGTATCGACTCATGTAGAATCTAAAGATACAGAAGAGTCAATATTACCAGTACATAAATACAACATACTGACCTTCTCCCTTTTGCTATCACCAATGATCCTTTGGTGACCTTCCACATCTTATTTGTAAATATGGATATACAACCTTCAATTTCCAACTGCCCTGTTGAAATAATATTTTTCCTTAGATCTGGAACATGTCTTACCTCCTTTAACAACCATTGGTTTCCATTCCTTTGCTTTATTTTTACCTTTCCCATTCCAACAATTTTTCATGGTGCATCATCACCCAAATCAACCTGTCCAAAATCACCGTGAACATAATCTAGAAATTTTTTCCTATGGGGTGTGGCATGAAATGAAGCCCTTGAATCTACTACCCAAGACTCAGAAATATTATCTATAGAAAGATCAAAGAATCTTGTAACACATCACCTGTTACATTTGCTTCCTGATTTTTCTGCTGTTGTCCATCTCTTTGTTTCTTTGGAGCTTTGTAGTGTTTCTTCAGATGTCCTTTCTTCCCACAATTCCAACACTCTATCTTTCCAATTCTAGATTTGGATATGCCCTTCTTAGAATTCCCGTGGTTCACTGAGCCCTTTCCTATATCCTTTTGCCTTCCCCTATTCTCCATGTTTAATGCATTACCTGATGTATCACCTATGCTTTTCCATCGCATTTCCTCGCTAAGGATAACACCAACAACATCATGAAATTTTAAAGTGTTTGAACCAGATACATAGTTACTTACAGCCATGACCAAGCCATTTGAGCTTTCTAGTAATGAGCACAATATTAGAAGAACCCTATCCTCATCATCAAAGTCCACTTTTATAGAACTTAGTTGATTAGTAACCATATCAAATTCATTTAAATGATCTGCAACAGACCCACCTTCTAACATCTTCATATTAAATAATCTCTTCATTGTCTTTTATTTCTAAATATTGAAAGCCACCCACGCTGCCAGGCTCAACCATATCGTTCCTAGTTCCTTTCTGTCAAGAACCTTCCATTCTTCATCCTTCATGGTTGTCGACTTCTTTTCTATTCCACCCAATGGTAGGAATAGATCCTTATAATATAAATAATCTTCCATCTACATCTTCTATAACTGGTAGTTTTGGCCGTTAAATTTCTTGACCCTAAACTTTCCATCTTCTGCCATTGCTCCCACTCGAACCAGGATCCCTCTTTTCCTGCGAGTTACTTTCGATCTGATACCAATTGTTAGAAAAACATGATCGCAAAGAAATAAAATAAAAAAATATGCAGAAATAAAACATAAAAGATACACAATAAAATATAGACACAAATATACGTGGTTCACCCAGTGTGGGCTACATCCACCAAAGAAATTTCCAGGTCCTTCCTTTATTATTACCCAACAAATGAAGGGATACAACCTACAACACACCCATTGTAACTTCCTCTTCTTTTTCTCACTATTTCCTCACTCAGAATAAAATATTCGCAATGATACATAGCCGCAATACATTTCCCTCATAAAGGAGGGTTTCCTTCTAGGTAAAACCCCCCAACATAACTTCTACTGTTAGATATCCGACCTTATAATGAACGGTCCATATTTACTATGAAATCACAATATACATTTACAAGGCAATTTTTCCTCCAGGGGCCTGCTTTCCCCTGGACCCCCCATCCGGGGGGATAGCCCCCCCAGAGCCCGCAGGGGGGGAAAGCCCCCCCTGCACTCCCCTGCGTGGAGGGGTGTACAATCTTCCAGGGTGTAAAGTCCTCATGGGGTATAAACATGGCTGAAAAAAAATACCTTTGAATCAGGAAGATAATCAAGATCCACAACCAACATTCTAGTTGAGAAATGAACACATTCTCTTTCCAGTCTCCATTTAAGAAAGTAGTATTCACATCCATTTGATGTATTTTCCATCCATTTTTTTCTTCCATGGAAATAGACTGCGGATCGTAGCCCATTTTGTTGTGGGGGAAAAAGTCTCGTCAAAATCAACACCTTCTTTCAATGCAAATCCTTTTGCCACAAGCCTTGCTCTGTGCTTTTCAAGTAAGCCATATGATATGTACTTGTTCTTGAATACCCACTTGTAGCTGATTGGTTTGGTTCTAAATGGAGGATCCACCAACTTCCATGTCCCATTCTTAATGAGAGCATCATATTCCTTCCGCATGGCTTCTTTCCATTTATCATGAGAAACAACTTCTTTAAAGTAAGTCAGTTCAAGGTTAGTAGATAAATTCAACTCACAATCATATGAAACATCCATGTCATCTACATCACCCAAGTTTGAATTATCTACATTACCTCCATATTGTCTTGAGGAAATTATGTTTCCTGTCTTTTTGGCCTCATCAAGATGAACACTTTCAAGTGTTTTTGTGAGCCATTTTGGTGGACCTTTTTGAGATGGTCCAACTTGTTCAGATGTTTGATATGGTGTTGAGTTCTCATCAGGCCTCAACTTTCCAATCCTCTCGGTCACATCATCCAATTGAAATTCAGGTTAGGATGAAGTGGAAGGAAATTATTCATGAGGGGAAGATAATGATTTAAAAGGAGATTTTAGAGATTGAACAAATATAGGGATTCCCCCTTCAAGATGTGGAATCTCATTATCAAATTCATGATATGCATTTACACGAGTAAATTTTTCCAGATGATCAAGCTTCCTCTCAACAATTTTTTCTTTCTTAGTGTGTTCAATAAATATCACATCTTTGGAAAGGATGAATTTCTTATTTGTCTCATTGTAAAGACGATACCCCTTGG
Source organism: Picea engelmannii (assembly GCA_009831015.1). Taxonomy (NCBI): domain Eukaryota; kingdom Viridiplantae; phylum Streptophyta; class Pinopsida; order Pinales; family Pinaceae; genus Picea; species Picea engelmannii. Next base: position 219,611 of record ML793335.1, on the reverse strand, counting down.
TGGTATTTGAGTACCGTAAGAATATGCACTTCCAAATCCTTGCATCAAGATTACTTATTTTCCCCTTAGGAATCAATGCATAGCAGGTGGAACCAAAGACCCTGAGATGCTTCACTGAAGGAATGTGTCCATGCAAAGAAGGACGAAGAATGGACGGTTCTTGACAGAAAGGCACTAGGAACATCATGGAATGAACCATATTTATGAGTGTCCTATTAATTCATTCATTCAACCACACTATTATGTTGGGGATTGTATGGAACCATGGTTTGATGATAGATATTATGTTGGATAAGGTAGATTTAAAAATCATTATAAGTATATTCTCTTCAATTATCAATGCGAAGAGATCCAATACGAGACTGAGATTCATTTTTAATCCATACATGAAAAAATTTAAATGTTTTAGAAGCTTGTGATTTATCTTTCAACAATTACATCGAACACATTTTGGTGTAATCATCAATAAAAGTCATGATGTATTTGTTTCCATTTGTAGAAGGAACAAGCATAGGGCCACACAATTCAAAATGAATCAATTCAAGTTTTCTACATGCTTTGGAAGTAGAATCATTAAAGGGTTATTTTTTGTGTTTTCCAATGATTCAAGCATCACATTACTTTAATTTCCTAGGAATAGTAGGAAAACCAGAAACACAATTATTTCTCAACAAATGAAGACTTTCATAGTTAATATGTCCAAATCTAGCATGCCACAAAAGACTAGATGACATTATACTCGAATCAAGATGAGAGAGTCATTCAACAGTTTGTGTATGGGTAGATGTCCGATTTAGCTTCAACAATCTTCCATCTTGCATTCCGGTCATGACAACCTTCTTGCTAGAATCCTTCCTTATCTCAACTTTTCCATGGATCATATGAACATAGTGGCCTTGCTGTCTGATGTTCACAAGGGACACCAAGTTTCTTTATAGCTCTGGAAGATAAAGTACATTGCGCAGAAGAAAATTTGGGTGTCCATGCAACTTAGGCCTGATGCCGCCCATTCTCGAAGGTTTGAGACTCGATTTTTTTGAAAAGTACATTATGCCATGTACATTGTCATTGAAGTCTTTGAAGAAATCTCTTCGAAATTTTATGTGAGAGGTTCCTCCTGTGTTAAGAAGCCATGCATCTCCCCAAGAAACAAATTAAGTATTAAATAGATCTTCAATTACTCCTATATTGCAATGGTCAACTACATAATGGACAAGTGCTTTACCTTTCACCGATCTTGAAGTTCTATCTTTGTCTTCTTTCTGACTCTATCTTTCTTCTTTAATCTTCTTCCATGGAACTCTATAGTTGGTGGCTTCATGTGACCCATTCATTCCGCAACAAGTACATTGAAGGTTGGATTTTTTATGGATATTATGCCAACCCCCTTTTCCTCTCAGCTTGTTCTTTCCACACCCTTTCATTTCTTACTGAAATATTAAAGCAAGAAATATTTGTCGTTACAAGCATCTATCTTTGATCTCATTACTCACTACTCTGGTGATCTAGGAGGATATGAGAACGCTCAAAATTAAACAATATCAAATGATAAAACAAATGGTACCATTGCACAGAGATTGGCGAGATCTTTCTGATGATGCATGATTCACCTCAAAAGGATGTCATATGAGGAAGATATTGCATTTTTAATTTTCAACAAAATAATAAAAATTGACAGACATGTGTGCCACATGGAACTGTATGAAATTATGACATGGCATGTCTGTACAATGACGTGGTAGGTAAAATCATCATGATGACGTGGTATCACAATGAGCAAGATGACATGGCATCCATACGATGAGTTGGAAGCAGTGGCTAATGAGAGGCTACCACGTGGAACAACCAGTTGGTGCCACATGGCACCTTCTAAAAGGCCAATGAGACCTGACACATTCCGCCAAATCTGGTGGATTCCACCAAATATGGAAAAATCCCGCTGAATTTGATAGATTGTGCCTTATTTAACAGGGCACACAAATTGATAGAGAAGGAAGGTCCGAAACAAAAATTGATGCAGTACAAATTGATGTAGTCTTGGTGTTTGTTCCAGAGGTGGAGTCCCAAGAGCCTGTTCGATACCTTATCAAGTTTATTGTAATATCCCTAGGCCAAACCCAATGGTAATGTAAAATGAAAATGTACTTAAGACGGTGAGCTGTTTGATATAATTTTTGTATGCACCTTTCATGGCATAGTGCGTGCATGTACTGTGCAGTAAAATGATGTAGTGTGCACATTCTTGGATACTGTGTGCAACAACTTAAGTGTGCACGATTTTGAGGCAGGGAGCCTTTGTGTATATGTTGTGTTTTATAGGCTGGTGAGCTAATTTTGTGATAATTAGGCTAGAGATCCTAGATGCTAAAGGCCAGTGTGCCTATTTTTGTATATGTCTCATCATTAATATAAAATATATCGTTGCGTGCATACCGACCACGATGAAAGAGTATGGGGGACTAAACTCCATAGTTAGGAAAAGGGTGAGGGTTAAAAGTAAGGAAAAGGGCTAAGCTAGGGAGCTTAAGCCAAAAATGAATATTATATTAATATTTATTTAAGTATAAAGTATGTATAATTAATTTATCCTAAGTTCTAAGGATGGGGACAAGTGGGCCAAAGTAGCTCCCAACATGACAAGTGTCAAGTTGGGGACATGCATACATATTGTGGGGGCTTAGTTCATTTCCCATTATTCTTCCCATCATTCAACCATGATTCCATGACCATTTCACTCGTGTAGTCATCTATCCTCCATACTTCCTGTCATTGTATATGAACTTGTATCCATAGCCATACTTGTTGGTGTAGTTGGTTATTTTTGGGAGCTGGACTGAAGAAGCAGGTTGTCATGCCTGTGGAATACTGAAGAGACAGGTTGTTAGGCCCATGAGAAATTCTCTAGGTGGGAGAATTGATGGGAATTGATTTCCTGAAGGTGCTAAAATGTAGCTACAGGGCTCTGAGACTTCCTGTCTGACCTATTGCTAAAGCCTAGAAAGGAAGTGGGGCAGCCGAAGGAATGTTGAGCAGAGAAGGGGCACACTTCTTGGGGTGGGACATGCATGTGGGGAATGAGAGATTGTAGGTTGTTAGTTTGAGTGGCACCTGGGACAGAGTATTTCCTGTTGTCTAGGAACCATTAGCCTGGTTAGGAATCCCTTTACCCAAGTGGAGTTTAGTCCCAGCTCGGGGGTGACCCACTGCTGAGAGTGATGAGCAGTGCAGTCTAAGGCTGGGAGGTTCTTGGAAGGTCTACACGTAGTTGTTGGTATTTTTACCAAGAGAAGTGGCAATTGTGTGATAAATTTACATGTTGCATTATTATTTACGTGTTCAGTTTTATGGGTTTATCCTGTACATGGGTATAACTATCTGTATGTTTATGGGTATTTCCTATATATGCTGCATGTCTATGCTCACTGTTATTTCAGTATGAATTCGTGCTTTTACTTAATGTATTTGTCTGTTTACGTTTAATATATGAAGTTCTGCAAAGGTTATGTGTATATATGTTTTAATTGCATGTAGTTTGAAAAGTTTATGTTGCATAGCTTAGTTGGATGCTGGGTATGTTACAATATGTTCCACAGAGAGAATAAAAGAGTTTCTCTCGTGTATCGTGGCCCGCATGGGTGGTCGGGGACGTTACAATATGGTATCAGAGCTTCAGTTTTCAAAATTGAGCCTGGATGGGTCGAACAACTTGAAATGAAGCGAAATTTCATAGAGGATTTATTCCGAAGTGGCCAAATTTCAAATCACAGAGCGTCCATGGTAAGTTTAGAAGCAACGGCGCGGAATTGGGAAAAGCCACAATTTCTATTGTTAAATTCATGAGAAAATGGAGAAATTTGGCCATGCGGTGAGATATTCTTGATGTAATATCTTTTCTAGAAAATTAAGACTTGGAATTGGTCGAATTTGAAGTTATAGTGAATCCATGATAGATGGAGCGAGATTCATAATTGAAATTCTCAATTCGTGAATGGGGTTTGGGAAAAATTCGTCCCTGAAATGTCAACCCATAGAGATTTTCTATTGCATAGGTTGAATTGGTGTTATCGAGGTGAAATTGAACAAATTTCATAGTTGCAGAATGTCTACGGTAGGAATGGAAGCAAAATCCTCAATTTCTGTAGCGAAATTCACGAGGAATTGATGCGCATAAAAATGAATGTGCGTAGGTGGGTGCACTAAAAATGCATGTTGCGCAGTAAAAAGCTTGTGTTATGTAAAAATTGGAGACTGCACAGAAAAATGTTAGTGTGCGGGTGCGCACACTAAAATTTGGCATCATGCGGAAAAATGTTAGTGGGCGGGTGGGCACACTAAATTTTGGCACCGCGCGAAAAAAAGTTAGTGTGCGGGTGCGCACACTAAATTTTGGTGCCGCGCGGAAAAATGTTCGTGTGCGGGTGTGCGCACTAAATTTAGTATTGCGCAGTGTACATATGAATAAAAGGTGCGCGTGGTGTGCACACACATAATAATGGCGTGCGTGGTGTGCGTAGTATTGGCAGAGCACAGAGGAGTTTTGTTGGTGCGCGCGCAATATGGGCATATGTTGTCGCGTGACAGTTTGGTTAATGGTGCACACAGAGTATTGGTGTGCGGTTGGTGGGGGCATACTAAATTTTTACATGGTGCAACACATAGAGTGAAATGTGCATGGAATATCAGCACGTGATACAAAAATTGCGCGCAACGGGTAATAGTGCAAGAACCAAAACTGTGCGTGGTGGATATTGGCGTGCGACACAAAAGTAGTGTGCACAAGTTATTGACACGACAGAGAAGTGATGCACAATGGTTATAAGTGCGCGAAGCATGATTACCTTGTGATGTTGATGTGCATGTTAAATATGGGTGTACAGGTTGAAATTAGTGCACACAAAGTTGTTTGGAGGGAGAACAACAACAAAAAACCAGTGATTTTCTGCGACGTTTTATATCATTTGAACATCATCTTTTTGCAATGCGGTTTTCAGTCCCTTAAGAGCGTTTTTAGAAACTCAAAAAGTATGAGAAAAAAATATGCCAAGGCATGCTATGTTTTTGTATCTCAAATAAAGAGATAAGAGAGATCTTTCTAATGGTGTAAAGTGTTCGTCAAACAGAGCTTTTATGAGAAAGTTACAACACAAACAGTGGAGGGTAAATTTTGAGATCCAACTAACTTCAAAGAGTCATAACTTTCTGCTTTGAAATCTGATTGAGGTGCAAGAGGAGTCATTGGAAATATATTGAACCATAGAAGACAGTCCCAGATCTCAATTAAATTTTTGGGTAGTTTACAAATTTTTAATATGGAAAAGAATGTACATATAGCATCCTAGACTAAAAACACAAATTGGCCTAGAACTTCAGCAGGCTGTAATTGGTAGCCCAGAACCCCAAAAAAGGTGAGACCTGGAAAAAGTGTCCAAAATATGTATATGAAGAAATACAATTGAGATCCTATGGAAATTCCAATGGAGTAGGTGCAAAATTGCATAATTACAGCGCAAAGTTGCGCCAAGTTGAAAAATGAACAAAAAAATTAATGGGAAAATTTCTAATAGCCATAACTTTCAGCTCAAAACTCAGAATTGAGCATGGGAGAAGGCGTTGGAAAGGTATCGTATAGTAGTATATAAATATTCACCCAGAAAATTAATCTAGGCACTCAATTTTTTAAATATAAATATTCACCCAGAAAATTGATCTAGTCACTCAATTTTTCATGGATCATAAGAAATATTTATGATATATTATGGAACTAGAATGGTGCATATTTTCATGAGATTGTTGAAACGGTTAGCCTCACAAAGTTTTGTTGGTTGCACATTTTGCAGAGTTAACAAAAACTAGATCAGATCATAATCAACATAGATTCCAAAGGAATGGAAGAGGCATAGGGGACGTACATCCAGGAAGATGATATTAGAGGGATGGATGTCCATTTGGGCATTGAAGGAACAAACTCCAATGGACATGGATAAGGAAGGGATGAACACATGAATATGGTAGAGACCATTAAAAATTTGCATAAGGATTTCCAAATCCATAAATCTAATAATGAAATGCTTATGAGAGCCAATGAGCAACATGACGACTTCAACATGAAGTTAATGCAGAGCTTGAACATAATAGAAAAGAAATTGGATAAGGAGAGTGGCTCAAGCAAATCAGGAAGCCACAAGTCTCCTGATGAGAAAAGAAGAACAAGAAGTGTTAGTAGACATCACCACCACTCCTCGAGGCATTCCAATAAGAGAGCACACAACAACTCAAGTCTATCCCTCGTCAGGAAGCATAAGGGGTCTGGGGTGGATGAGCTACGAGGAGAAATGAACAAAATCAAACCTCCTACATTTGATGGTGAGCACAAGAAGGATGAAGTTGAAGAGACATGGCTTCTGGGCATGAGAAAGTATTTTCAATTGTATAATTATTCATCTCATGCAGAATGAAGAATTTTCATCTATCATCTCAAGGGAAAGAAATCCATGTGGCGGGATCAGCTTGTGCAGGTGAAACACATTAAAGAGAAAAGTGTGACTTGGAGGGAATCCAAGAAGTATTTTGAGAAGAAATATTTGACTAAGAGATCCTATGACAAGAAAGTGAAAGAGTTCTTTGAACTCAAGCTTGGGAGTATGACCATAGATGAATATGAGAGAATGTTTTTAGAACTGCTAAAGTATGTCTCTTTCATCAATGATGAGATAGTTAATATCCAAAGGTATTTGAGTGGATTGGCATCATTTATCAGGTGACAAAATACAATATGATGATCCAAATACACTGGAGGAGACCATAAGGCGATCTAAATGCCTATATGATCAAAAAAAATCAAGGCCAACTTTTCAAAAATCTTGGGGAGACAAAAATAAATTCAAGATGGATCAGAGAAAGAAGAGATCCAAGCCACCATTCTTCAGAAATGATACTCAGGGACAACCAACTTCTAGAGAACCCAGAATGATTGAGGCAGGGGGTCAAAGGCCAAGGCAACCACCTATTCAATGTTGGGGTTGTAAAGGAGATCACATGTTCAGAGATTGTCCCCACATAGGTGAAAAGGTAAAAACTGTTCACAATGTACATCAAGATGAAACAATGGAGGACATGGGAAGAAATGTACCAAGGATATATGCACCCCTGGACAACAAGCAAGCAGAGTATCCATCACATATGATTGAAGTGGAAGTTATGATCAACAACCAAACCATTGCTATTTTAATTGATTCAGGAGCTAGTCATAGTTATATAGATCCTAAGATGGTGGAAAGTTTGCATTTTCCAAGAAGCAAGCATGGACAATCTTGGTTGGTGCAGCTGGCTACCAGAGCCAAAATAAAAGTTAATGAGATGGTTAAGTCATGTCTATGGACATGAATGGACTGAACACCAGGGCATATTTGAACATCTTGCCTTTAGGTTCCTATGACTGTATAATTGGAATGGACTGGTTGGACCAACATCATGCTATCCTGGTTTGTCATAACAAGAAATTTACTTTCTTGGATGAGGAAGGGAACCCAAGGAAAGTGCAGGGAATTCCCAAGGCAGTAACCATCAGAGAAATTTCAGAATTGCAGCTGAAGAAATGTTACAGAAAAGGGTGTCAAATATTTGCAGCTCATATGGAAGAGACACCTAAAGATAAGGTGCCAAATTTGGAAGATAATTCAGTCCTGAAATATTTTGAAGATGTGTTCAAGGAGGTAACATGACTACCCCCAAAAAGAGATATTGATTTCTCTATAAATTTAATGCCTGGAGCAGCTCCAGTGTCAAACACTCCTTACAGAATGAGTACACTAGAGCTGAAGGAGTTGCAAATGTAGCTTGAAGAATTTCTAAAGAAGGGGTATACACGCCCAAGTGTGTCACCTTGGGGTGCCCCAATCTTGTTCATGAAGAATGAAGATGGGACACTAAGATTGTGCATTGATTTCAGACACAATAAAGTGACTGTTAAGAACAAGTATCATTTTCCAAGGATTGATGATCTCTTTAATCAATTGAAGGATGCAAATATATTTTCAAAGATAGATCTCAGGTCAGGATACCATCAGGTAAGGATTAAGGAGGAATATATCAACAAGACCGCCTTCAGGACAAGGTATGGTCATTATGAGTTCACATTGGTGCCATTTGGGTTGTCAAATGCACCAACTGTTTTCATGTGCTTAATGAATGGTGTTTTCCGAGAATATTTAGACAAGTTTGTCATTGTATTTTTGGATGACATTCTTATATATTCCAAGTCAAAATAAGAGCATGAGAATTATTTGAGGAAGGTGTTGCAACTATTAAGGGATCATCATTTGTATGCCAAATTGAGCAAGTGATCATTTTATCAGAAGCAAATTCATTATTTGGGACATATCATTTCAGAGGATGGGATAGTAGTGGATCCTGAGAAGATAGAAGCCATTAGAGAATGGTCAGTGCCAAAGAATGTAATAGAGGTCAGATCATTCATGGGCCTTGCAGGATACTATAGGAGATTTGTTGAAGGATTCTCAAAGATTGCACACCCAATCACTCGTTACAAAAGAAGGGTGTGAAGTTTCAGTGGACATTGGATTGTGAAAAGAGTTTCCAACACTTGAAGCAATTATTAACAAGTGATACAATAATAAGGATTGCATACCCAAACAAAGACTTCATTGTATGCACATATGCATGTAAATAAGGACTTGGTGGAGTCCTCAGTCAAAATGGGTTTGTTGCATGTTATGAATCAAGGAAGTTGAAGGAGCATGAAAGACACTATGCCACTCATGTTTTGGAGTTGGCAACCATAGTGCATGCCTTGAGGAAATGGAGACACTACCTCATGGGAAAAAGGTTTGAGTTTAGGACAAACCATAATGGTCTGAAATATTTATTTGATCAACCAACTCTAAATGCTAGGAAAAACAAATGGTTAGAATTTTTAAGTGAATATGACTTTGATATAAAGCATATCAAGGGGAAAGAGAACAAAGTGGCTGATGCACTCAGCAGAAGAGTGGAAGAATTGCATGTTACAACCATTAGCATGTACCAATCAGATTTGAAACATGAAATTTCAAAGGCTGCAAATTTAGATTTGCAACACAAGGAATTAGTGGAAAAATTACAGGAAGGTAATTTGCAGCAGAAAATTGAAGAATACAAGCTAGATAATGATGAAAATCTCATGTATAGGGGCATAATTTATGTACCAAATTCCCAGGAATTGAAAATTTTGATATTGAGAGAAATGGATAATGTACCTTATGCTGGGAACCCAAGATATCAAAAAACTATTGCAGCTGTCAAAAGACAATATTATTGGCCATGCATGAAGAAAGAGGTTGCTGATTTTATTGCCAAATGTTTGGAATGTCAAAAGGTGAAGGCTGAGCATAGGCACCCAGCTGGTTTGCTACAACCATTACCCATTCCTGAGTGGAAATGAGAATTTGTAACAATGGATTTCATCACCAAACTACCTAGAACAAACAAGCAACATGATTCTATCATGGTAGTGGTGGATAAGCTTACTAAAGCTGCCCATTTTATTTCAGTTAAGATCACTCAAAAGGCAATGAACATTGTTGATGTTTATATGAGAGAAATAGCTCGATTACATGACATACCCAAGACAACTGTGTCTGACAGAGATCCAAAATTTACCTCAAAGTTTTGGAAGGGATTATTTAATGGTTTTGGAATTAATTTGAATTTCAGTATAGCTTATCACCCAGAATCAGATAGAAAAACATAGAGGGTGAATCAAGTGATTGAAGATATGTTGAGGATGTATGTGATGGATAAACCATCAAAATGGGAAGAATACCTACACTTAGTAGAATTTTCTTATAATAATGGGTACCAAGCATCTCTAAAGATGAGCCCATTTGAGACACTTGATGGCAAAAAGTGAAACACACCGATAAGCTGGGATAACCCAATAGATAGAGCAGTGGTTGGGCCAAATTTACTCAGGGAAATGGAGGAGAAAATGTTGAAAATAAAACAAAATTTAAAGGCTTCCCAAGACAGGAAAAAAATCTATGCTGATAAGGGAAGAACTCACAGAGAATTTAAAGTTGAGGACCATGTGTTATTGAAAGTGAAAGCCAATAGAAGTTTCCCAAAGTTGGGAAATTGTTCCAAGTTGGTAGCTTGCTATTGTGGGCCATTTAAAATCCTAGAAAGGATTGGTCCAGTAGCTTATATGATTGCATTGCCTGCATCTATGTTTGTTCATAATGTATTCCATGTATCATTTCACGAGAAATATATAAATGATGTTAATCATGTTATTGATTGGAATGTGATCCAGGTGGAGAAAGAAGACACTTTCCAAGTGCATCCAGTACGCATTTTGGACCAAAAATCCAAACAGCTCCAGAATTGAGCCATAGGGATTGTAAAGGTCCAATGGACCTGGTACGGTCCTGAGGACGCTACTTGGGAGCATGAGGATGCAATGTGGGTAGAATACCTACATCTTTTTGAGGATTTTTGAAAATTTTGTTGTATGTGTGTATTTAATGCACTGAGGACAATGCATAAATAAGGGGAGGAGATTGTAATATCCCTAGGCTGAATCCAATGGTAATGTAAAATGAAATTACACTTAAGCTGGTGAGATGTTTGATATCATTTTTGTATGCACCTTTCATGGCATAGTGTGCGCATGTACTGTGGAGTAAAATGATGTAGTGTGCACATTCCTAGATACCTTGCGCAACAACTTAAGTGCGCGTGATTTTGAGGCAGGGAGCCTTTGTGTATATGTTGTGTTTTATAGGCTGGTGAGCCAAATTTGTGATAATTAGGCCAGAGAGCCTAGATGCTAAAGGCCAATGCACCTATTTTTGTATATGTCTCATCATTAATATAAAATATATTGCTACGCGCAGACTGACCAGGATAAAAAAGTATGGTGGACTAAACTCCACTAGTTATGGAAAGGGTGGGGGCTAAAAGTAAGGAAAAGGGATAAGCTAGGGAGATTAAGCCAAAAATGAATATTATATTAATATTTATTAAAGTATAAATTATGGATAATTAATTTATCCTATGTTCTAAGGATGGGGACAAGTGGGCCAAAGTAGATCCCAACATGAAAAGTGTCAAGTTGGGGACATGCATACATATTGTGGGGAATTGGTTCATTTCCCATCATTCCTTCAATCATTCAACCATGATTCCATGACCATTTCACTCACGTAGTTAGCTATCCTCCATACTTCTTGTCATTGTATCTGAACCTGTATCCATAGCCTTACTTGTTGGTGTAGCTGGTTATCTTGGGAGTTGGACTGAAGAAGCCGGTTGTTAGGCCCATGGGATACTGAAGAGGTGGGTTGTCAGGACCGTGAGCAATTTTGTGGGTGAGAGAATTGTTGGGAATTGATTTCTTGAAGGTCCTAAATTGTAACTACAGGGATCTGAGACTTCCTGTCCGGCCTGTTGCTGAAGCCTAGAAAGGAAGTGGGGCAACTGAAGGACCATTGAACAGAGAAGGGGCACACTTCCTAGGGTGGGACAGACATGTGGGGAATGAGAGACTGTACGTTGTTAGTTTGAGTGGCACCTGTGGCCTAGTTAAGAACCCCTTTACCCGGGTGGATTTTAGTCCCAGCTCGGGGGTGACCCACTACTGAGAGTGATGAGCAATGCGGTCTAAGGCTGGGAGGTTCGTGGAAGGTTTGCACGCAGTTGGTGATATTTTTACCAAGATAAGTGCCAATTGTGTGATAAATTTACATGTTGCAATATTATTTACGTGTTCAATTTTATGGGTTTATCCTGTGTTTGGGTATAACTGTCTGTATGTTTATGGGTTTTTCGTGTATATGTTGCATGTCTATGTTTACTGTCATTTCAGTATGAATTCGTGCTTTTACTTAATGTATTTGTCTGTTTACATTTAATATATGAAGTTCCACAAAGGTTTTGTGTGTATATGTTTTAATTGCATGCAGTTCGAAAAATTTATGTTGCATAACTCAGTTGGATGCTGGGTATGTTACAGTATGTTCCGTAGAGAGAATAAAATATTTTCTCTCGTGTATCATGGCCCAACATGGGTGGCCGAAGACGTTACATTTATACTCAAAAGTATCATAATTTCGAGAGGAGTCTGAATCCGACCTTTGTTTCTGTGTTGGTTCAATTAAACATAAAAGTGTTGTAGAAACACATGGGAATGGAAACTAGGATGGTACACATATGACAGGGCGTAACATTAGAATTTGTGGTAGAGGGGGAGTCCTGAGGGCCTATCCAAAAGTATATCGACTTTATACTCAAAAGTTGCTGAATTTTGAGAGGACTCTGAATATGACTTTTGTTTCTAAGTTTGAGTAGCCAATTAGAAAAGTGCTTGCAAAGATTTTGTTTTTGAGCTAAGTATAGCATAGTCTATGTTACAAGAAAAATCTCTCTATGGATAGGGGTAAACCACAACAAACAGAAATGACTTCAGAAATCAAATCTAATCTCAAGTATGCTATATAAACAAATATGCTAACAATACAAGATAAAAGGCCTACTTTGTCCAAACATTCAATGAAGTCCACCATTGAGTGCTAGACCCAAAGCAATACACCTGCAACTAGTCCTCAACAACCAATAAATGCAAGTGTATGGTGATAATTATATATAATGTTAGCACATTCGATAGAATAATCCATCAATGTTCATAAAAAATACACCCATGGAATAATAATTCAAATATTTGTGAGATATTAATTGGACAAGAAACTATTATTTCTATTAAGATGTAATCAACATAAATGAAGGAGTTACAAACTTCCGTGTAAGCACGGTTCAGAAATGAGAAACTAAGTTCCTTCCAGTTGGGCCTCCACCACTTCAATCCTCCACCAAAGGCAAGCTCATATAAGAGAGACAATGATATTCTCAATCAATAAAGAAAGAGATTGGGGGTTGAACAATGTGTTCAGACTTAAAGGACAAAGGGATGTAGACTCAATGTGAAGTGAATAATTTCTCCAGAGTAACTTTTCTCTCAAAGTTGAATTCTTTCTCCTCTTTTCCATAGCTCGGATTTGGCCCATTTATAGCCTTCAAGTGGAGCTGAAGGGCCGAATCAGAATGTTTCCAGTATATGGAAGGCCAAGGATCATTGATCTCATGACATGACATGGAAACCCAACACCATTTTTTAATTTTGGGCACAAATATCGATGTACACAGGTTGTAGTGGTGCAACCTGCATATACACATGTTGTAATATAGGCAGGGCACATATATGTGGAAAAATCATGTTTTTAGCTATGGGATTTACAAAAAGGGATTTCAAGTCTACATAGGGAAATGGAAAAATGCCCTCTGTGTAAGAATGCATAAGGTGAGACAAATATTTCTATAACAGATTCCCCCTAACGTGTGAGGTCAGAGGAGTATCTGCGATGGCCAAAATACATTATAAAAACCCATAAGTGGAGTAATGGGGACCCAACTAGAAGAACTAGTTGCTCATTACAATCTGTATTGACTTTGCATACATGGCTGCCAATTTGAATTACACTGCAGATCCATGTGAAAATATACTAAACAACTGTCCATGGCCATGAATAGATAATTCAAAGGTGGTTACATGCCAAAGGCTATCATAGTCATGAACAAGGCCTAGTAGAATCAGTCTCAAAATCAATCAGAAGAGATATGTATACATGGAGTACAAATGATCTCCCATGATCACTGAAGTCACAAAGGTACTGGTCCAATGAAAGGTAGAAACAACTTAGGAAATCTATGAATATAAACTGATGTCTTCAAGTCTTCTACACAATCTGCTAAAGGTGAAAGTATACATTGTATGAATAAAGGAGTTGAGGTCAAACACAATGAGACTTCGTTTGATTACCGATCATTGAGGTATACCGTTAACAAACTCAAGATAACCTACTAATGATGAAAGTAGGTATCAAGGCACTGAGTACATTCTTACAAGTGTGGCTAAAGGTGTCGAGGTTGAATAATTGAATAATCCATTGATCATGAGATATTGATTTATTCCCAACTGTCGATGGCGAGAGAACCTGCCACTAATGAATGCAAGCCTCTAGGTACTCATGGGACTCTAGGTCTCGTCTCTAGAATATATGAACTAAAGTTGATGGAAGGAGACCCGCTGAAAGGAGAGAATGAAGGCATCTCTCATCATTCAACATGAGGTACAAAGCAGGAGCTTGATGATTTGGAGGATATTGTACGAAGAACATGTTCACGAACCAATGACCTTGTGCATCTTTTGTGTGTGCCAGGTGCAAGAGGTACACGAAAAATACCCTCTAAATAACATCCAATGAGGAAAAATGCTGACAAAGGAGAGGAAACCACCAATAAGGCTAATGACATCCAAGAAACTACAGAAATCCCAATGTGTGAATAGATTTCTTGCCATCGAACACAAGGGAAATCACCCAGTCAATGACCAATGATGAAATGTCGACTGCTGGGTTCACGGTTACCTATCAATGAGGAAAGTAGGATGAGGGTGCGCAATAGGAATAAAAATTCATGTGATTATGAGACAAACTGAGGGTAGGGATGACATGAAAAGTCAATAGTTCTAAGGAATGGTTGACATAGGTTGATAGACATTGTATGAATAAGAGCATGAGACATATGGAAGACTCTAGCAACATAAACTCAATGATGAAACCATGAGATATAGTAGACATCAATCAAACTCTCCATAGGGACTGGAAGAGTAACTAGTTGGGGGAGTAAACTCTCTGTAACAAGCTCAACTTCCTAAGGTCACGCTAAAACTAAAATTATGATGACAAGTGGACTCAAAAAAATTTGTGCTCTGTTCAAAGGAGACACGACTGCTACCAATATAATATAATACTCCCTTCCCGCCCGTCATTTTTTGTTTTTTCATAGTCAAATGAATGCTATGATACAGAGGAGGGAACGAGTGTCACAAGTAAGAAAAACTAGTTCCAGTAGTGGAACATACCTATGCTCAATGCAAGGAGGTGCATGCGGAAGATGGACATTCGGGGGAATGTTCCCTTCTGGGTATAGGGTGTCAAGCTACGAAGGATATAAACAAGGCTCTGCTTGGTTGAGGATGAAAAACTGTCGAGGCAAATGGTTTATAACGCAAAGCGAGAACTGACAATAGGCTCAATACTTCAAGCAAGGGCATGGGATGCAATCACAACTTAACGCCAAAAAATGTCCCTTTTCATAATCTTAGTCTACTTGGTTTGAAAAAGGGATAAGCTTGCACCAAATATACGTCCTTTCAAATACAATTAACGAGTGTGAAAGAGACAAGTGCACTCAAAAATATTTTCTCTCTTTGAAAATGAGTCGGAAAAGATCTTAACTAAGACTCACGATCTTTCAAATCCAATTAACGAGTGTGAAAGAGACAAATTCACTCGGAAATATTTTCTCTTTTTTAGACGAGTCAGAAAAGAGCTTAAATTAGACTTGTAGAGAGGTTTCTAGGCAGCATGTCATGGGGGAGGTCAAGTCTCCCATACCAGATTTCTATGAAAGGTCAGCATCTTATGAATAGCTGACACAAGCTTGGGAAAGCCCAAAGCTCTCCAAGTCGAGGAGGATAAAGTGATAGCAAAGGTTACCTTCTCAACAATATATCGAATAATGTCTCTTACTTGAAAGGACATAGGAGGAGGCATTGGATACCCCAAAAGACCGTTCGATTCAAAGGGGACCTCTCCAAGACTTGGAGGGAGAGTACTCGGGGAGAGTAAGGCCCTCTCTTGTTCATAAGGTATCTGGATAGAAATGTTAAGGACATGGTATATAAGGTATAGAAGTAGAAATTGAAGAGCGAGATTGATCAGAAATTGCATCCTCGCGACCACTTATTCAACCATTAGTTGAATAGGATGCGAGACAACAAGGTCAAGAGACACATCATCCCCAAAAATAGGAGTGGTGTCGATCAAATATTGCATCGACACAACCGTTGGTTGAATAGGATGCTAGACAACAAGGCCATGAGATGTACCACCCTCAAAAATATAAGTGGGGTCAGGTGATGATTGCATCAACATGACAACCGTGTCAATCAAAGGAGAAAAAAAGTGTTGGGAAACCAAAGACGACTTAGAACCCGAAGGGCCCCTAGGTGAGGACCATGCTTTTGGTATCCCTGCAGTAGCAGGGCACAAATGAGTAAGGTGATATCTTTCGCAAATCATACAAATGAACTTGGGATTACATCTTACACGCCTAGGCTTCTCAATTGTATGAATTCCCCCAACGTCATTCACAATGGCTGGTGACATGCTCTCAGCGTGACTGGAAGAGGCAGGAGATGTGATGTCAGTATGACTCATGGTGGCTAGAGTGATTCCCCCAACATGACTTGGAATGGCTGGTTACTAGTCTTCAACATGACTTGCAGAGGTTGTCGACCAATCTCCAACATGACTAAAAGAGGTTGGTGATGGAATTCCAGTATGACTTGTAGGGACTAGACTAGTGGTAGTGGTTGGTTGTGGCATTTGAGACCAAGGTTCCAGAAAAGACTGGTTTTGGGAAATTGCAGGCTAAGAAGGGCTTTGGTATACACCATGGCTCTGTCCGACAGGAAAGTATCCTCCTCCATACTGATTCATAAAGGTGTGTAAGGGCATAGAGACCAAGGAAGCATGACAAGGGTTACTCATGTGAGGATATATGTTGCCCCTAGACGAAGGAAATTCATGAAGGGGGTTGCCCATACTATAAAAATAACTCCCCCCAAATGAAACACTAGAGGAAAAATGAAGGTCTTCCATGGGAAAATCATTCATAGGAACTGACATAGCGGAAGAAGGATAGGTCGAAGGAATGTAATAAGTAGAATGAACGCCCATTTTAGCACTTGCTCTTGGAAAATTGGATTCATAGGAAGGAAGATTCCAACCTCCTACCACAAGAGTTTTTTGAGGGATATGACTCCCACCAAACAGAGAGGGAGAATAAGGAGGCAAGACAGAGGGTGGAAAGTGTGAATACATGTCTGGCATACCATGAGAAAAATGATTAGAGACCGAAGGCATGGACTGAGTGTCATAATTTTTCATCCCATTATGAAAAGTGAACAGATTCATCCCAATGAAATGAGTAAACGTCATGGGGGGGGTAGTGATAAATGAGGGATTCAAAGGAACTCAACCATCCATGATAATGACAACTCAAGGCACGATGTAAAATCCTAAGGTCAACTAATAATCAAAGAGCACACCAAAAATAATCAAATGGCCAAAATGCACACAAACAGGATAAAGTGGTTGAAAGGGACCTCCCTCTCTAAAGTAGGTATGCCTCACACAAGAGGGGTATGAGACGCCTCTGTTAAAGATCGGAGGACACATAATCAGTTATAAAGTCCCTCGTGGGCTTAACAACTAGTCGATCAGGTCTCCTCGGAGAGGTAATACTCCATAAAGGTTGTGTGTTGTCTGACCCTTATCTGAACCAGGGTACTTGTAGAATAACCCTTGCAAGTAAACTATGTGGTACTTAAGTCAAGAAACCAAGCAACCATGGTATAACCAATGCACATGCTAACAATTGTAAGTCAGGTCCACCGTATGGGCAGGGTAGCAAAGCTCGAAACCTTGAATGCACCCCCTCTCATAGAGGTAATGGCATTAGCAAGAACCCCATATATGAATATATCCCCATAAATATATATAACCCTAAGAAGGTATCGGGGGGATATCCCTTCAACAAACCTCACACGACCTCGTGCTTAAATATGGTGTAAGTGGAGCCTCCTTATATTACCGATTATGTAATGGGTTTCTCCACTCCCTTAGTCAGACACATATGTTGATTTAATAGCCTTGGAGAAGTTTACTCACAAAATCATATTCCAAGGCTCTAAATCCTAGGCTAGTTTGTGCACCCTAGAAAGATAAAATCGTTACTAATCAATTTTAAATTATAGCGTTACTTTTAATGGCCTTGCTTACTCAAAAGGTGTAGTCATGAAACTAATGATGTTATTACTCATCAAGTAAAATAAATGAATATGAATACAATGCAAAGTCGTAACTTCAATTTCCAATAAATGATATACTTTTCAAAAATGCAATTTTCAATTCAATTATGCAATGCTAAATAAAATGAAATCTTTCTTTACATGCACTAAGATAAATGCCAAAGAATCAAGAGATCAAAATGCCAATCAGTGTAAAATGCCTAATATTTTTGTATTGAAAGGACTGAGTAGCAGTTTGATATAAAGACTCTACTGTGTATTGATAGAGACAATCCAAGCAGGATATGAAGGAGAAAAACACCCAGCCCAAGGTGCAAGGAAAATCAAAATTAAAAGATGATGAGAAAGGCACCACCCAAAAATTCAACCAAATACAGGTTTCCTGTCATTCCACAGACACTTAACAATCACCACAGAGACCCAAGAAGACTCACCAATCATCAAAACCCACCCAACAACCACCAAACCCAACAACCAAGCAACAAAGGTTGATGTACACGACTGTTCAAGGGAAAAACGTGTATGTACGCATCTTGTAGAAGTACACCACACATATGTACATGACTGTCAAACAAAAACCCGCATATATGTGTCAAAACACAACTAGGCTAAGGAGAAGGCTAAGAAACTCAAACTCAGAGTGAACATAGGCTTTCAAGCAATCATACAACAAGAAACTCAATATGAACGAGAGAAATCTAAGGAGAAAAACACTCCAAACCCCCAAAAAGAAGATTCTATCCCCAGTATGGTCGCCAATTCTGTTACGAGGAGAATCTCTCTATGGCTATGGGTAAACCACAATAGATGGAAATGACTGTATAAATCAACTCTAATCTCAAGTATTCTATATAAACAAATATGCTAACAAGACAAGATAAAAGGCCTACCTCGTCCAGACGTTTGATGAAGTCCACCATTGAGCACTAGACCCAAAGAAATATTGTGATAATATACAATGTTAGCACATTCGATAGCATATGGTGATAATATACAATGTTAGCACAATGTTAGGTAGCATATGGTGATAATATACAATGTTATCACATTCGATAGTATAATCCATCAAGGTTCATAACAAATACACCCATAGAATAATAATTCAAATATTTACGAGATATTAATTAGACGAGAAAAGAGTATTTCTGTTAAGATGTAATCAACATAAGTGAATGTGTTACAAAATTTCGTGTTGGCACGGTTCAGGATCAAGAAAATAAGTTCCTTCTAGCTGGGCCTCCATCGCTTTAACCCTCCACCAAAGGCAAGCTCATATAAGAGAGAAAATGAGGTTCTCCATTAATAAAGGAAGAGCTTGGGGGCTGAACAATGTGTTCAAACTTAAAGGACAAAGGGATGCAAACTCAATGTGAAGTGAATAATTTCTCCAGAGTAACTTTTCTCTCAAAGTTGAATTCTTTCTCCTCTTTTCCATAGCTCGGATTTGACCCATTTATAGCCTTCAAGTGGAACTGAAGGGTCGATTCAGAATGTTTCCAGTATATGGAAGGTTGAGGATCATTGATCTCATGACGTGACATGGAAACCCAACACCATTTTTTAATTTTGGGCACACATACCGATGTACGTGGACTGCAGTGGTGCAACCTACGTATACACATGTTCTAATATAGGAAGGGCATGTATATGTGGAAAGTCCATTTTTTTAGCTTTGGGATTTGCAAAAAGGGACTTCAAGTTTGCATAGGGAAATGGAAAAAGGCTCTCTATGTAAGATTGCATAAGGTGAGGAAAATATTTCTATAATAGATGCCCCCTATCGTGTGAGGTTAGAGGAGTATCTACGATGGCCGAAATACATTATAAAAACCCATAAGTAGAGTAATGGGGACCTAGCTAGAAGAACTAGTTGCTCATTACAATCTGTACTAACTTTGCATACATGGCTGCCAATTTGAATTACATTGCAAATCCATATGAAAATATACCAAACAACTGTCCATGGCCATGAATAGGTAATACAAACGTGGTTACATGCCAAAGGTTGTAATGGTCACGAACAAGGCCCAGTAGAACCAGTCTATTAATCTGGAGAGATCTGTATACAATGGAGTACATTTTGGTCTCCCATGATCACTACAGTCACACAGGTACTGGTCCAATGAAAGGTAGAAACAACTCAGGAAATATGCGAATATAAAATGAAGTCTTCAAGTCTTCTACACAATCCACCAACGGTGCAAGTATACATCATGTGAATAAAGGAGTTGAGATCGAACACAATGAGATTTCGTTTGATTATCGATCATTGAGGTATACCATTAACAAACACGAGACAACCTACCGATGATGAAAGTGGGTATCAAGGCACTGAGTACATTCTTACAAGTGTGAATAAAGGAGTTGAGTTCGAACACTTGAAGAATCCATCAATCAGGAGAATTTGATGTATTCCCAACTGTCGATGGTGAGAACCTGCCACTAATGAATGCAAACCTCTAGGTACTCATAGGACTCTAGGTCTCATCTCCAAAATATATGAGCTGAAGTCGATGGAAGGAGGCCCACTGAAATGAGAGCACCAAGGCATCTCTCATCATTCAACATTAGGTACAAAGTAGGAGGTTGATGATTTGGAGGAAATTGGACGAAGAACATATTCACGAACCAACAACCTTGTGCATCTTTCATGTGTGCTAGGTGCAAGCGATACACAAAAAAGATCCTTTGAATAGTAGCCAATGAGGAAAACTGCTGACAAAGGAGAGGAGACCACCAATAAGGCTAATGGAATCCAAGAAAATGCATGAATCCCAATGTGTGAATAGATGTCTTGCCATCAAACACAAGGGAAACCACCAAGTCAATGACCAATGATGAAATGTCGACTGCTGGGTTCACAGTTACCTACCAATGAGGAAAGTAGGACTAGGGTGCACAATAGGACTACAACTTCATGTGATTATGAGACAAACTGAGGGTATGGATGACATGAAAAGTCAAGAGTTCTAAGGAATGTATGACACAGGTTGATATACATCCTTTGAATAAGAGCATGAGACATATGGAAGACTCTGGCAGCATAGACTCAATGATGAAACCATGAAATGCAGGAGACATCAATCAAACTCTCTATAGGGACTGGAAGAGTAATCAGTTGGGGGAGTAAACTCTCTGTAATGAGCTCAACTTCCTAAGGTCATGCTAAACCAAAAATTATGATGACAAGTGGACTCAAAATTTTTTGTGCTCTGTTCAAAGGCAACACAACTGCTGCCAATATAAGATAATACTCCCTTCCCGCCTGTATTTTTTTGTTTCTTCATAGTCAAATGAATTCTATGATACATAGGAGGGAATAAGTGTTGCAAGTAAGAAAAACTAGTTCCAGCAGTGGAACATACCTATGCTCAATGCAAGGAGGTGCATACAGGAGATGGACACTCGGGGGAATGTTCCCTCCTGGGTATAGGGTGTCAAGCTGCGAAGGATATAAATAAGGCGCATCTTGGTTGAGGATGCAAAAATGCTGAGGCAAATGGTTTATAATGCAAAGAGAGAACCGACAATAGGCTCAATACTGCAAGCAAGGGCATGAGATGCAAGCACAACTTAATGCCAAAAAAGTCCTTTTTCGTAATCTTAGTCTACTTGGTTTGAAAAAGGGATAAAATTTCACCAAATAGACATCCTTTCAAATCCAATTTACGAGTGTGAAAGAGACAAGTTCACTTGGAAATATTTTCTCTCTTTGAATACGAGTTGTAAAAGAGCTTAACTAAGACTCATAATCTTTCAAATCCAATTAACGAGTGTGAAAGAGACAAATTCACTCGACAATCTTTTCACTTTTTTAGATGAGTTGGAAAAGATATTAAATCAGACTCGTTGAGAGGTTTCTAGGCAACATGTCATGGGGGAGGCCAAGTCTCTCGTGTAGGATTTCTATGAAAGGTCAGCATCTTACGAATAACTGACAAAAGCTTGGGAAAACCCAAAGCTCTCCAAGACAAGGAGGATAAAGTGCTAGCGAAGGTTACCTTTTCAACGATATATCGAATAACATCTCTTACTTGAAAGGACATAGGAGGAGGCATTGGATACCCCACAAGACCATCCTAGTCAAAGGGGACCTCTCCAATACTTGGAGGGAGAGTACTCGGGGAGAGTAAGACCCTCTCTTGTTCATAAGGTATCTGGATAGAAATGTTAAGGACATGGTATATAAGTTATAGAACTAGAACTAGAAGAGCGAGATCAACCGAAAGTGTCATCGGTGAGACCACTCATTCAACAATTGGTTGAATATGATGCGAGACAACAAAGTCAAGAGACACATCATCCCCAAAAATAGGAGTGGTGTCGGTGGAAGATTGCATCAACACGACCACTAGTTGAACAATATGCGAGACAACAAGGCCAGGAGATGCACCACCCTAAAAAGTAAGAGTGGGGTCAGGTGTTGATTGCATCAACATGAAATCCATGTCAATCAAATGAGAAACAAAGTGTTGGGAAACCAAAGAAGAATCAGAACCCGAAGGGTCCCTAGGTGAGGACCACACTTCTGGTATCCCTGCAGTAGCAGGGCGCAAACGAGTAAGGTGGTCTCCTTCGCAAATCCTACAAAGGAACTTGGGCTTACGTCTTACATGTCTAGGATTCTCAATTGTATGAGTTCCCCCAACGTCATTCACAATGGATGGTGACATTCTCTTAGCGTGACTGGAAGAGGCTGGAGATGTGATGTCAGTATGACTTATGACAACTAGAGTGATTCCCCCAACATGACTTGCAGTGGCTAGTTTCTAGTCTTCAACATGACTTGCAGAGGTTGTCGACCAATCTCCAACATGACTAGAAGAGGTTGGTGATGGAATTCTAGTATGACTTGCAGGGAATGGACTAGTGGCGACAGTTGGTTATGGTATTTGAGACCAAGGTTCCAGGAAACACTGGTTTTGGGAAATTGAAGGCCAAGAAGGGGTCTGGTATACACCATGGCCCTGTCTGGTAGGAAAGTATCCTCCTCCATACTGATTCATAAAGGGGTGTAAGGGCATCGACACCGAGGAAGCAAAATGACAAGGGTTACTCATGTGAGAATATATGTTTCCTGTAGACGAAGGAAATTTGTGAAGGGGGTTTCCCATACAATAAAAAAGACTCCCTCCGAATGAAAAACCAGAGGACAGATAGAGGTCTTCCATGGGAAAAACGTTCGTAGGAACCAACATAGCAGAAGAAGGATAGGTTGACAGAGTGTAATAAGTAGAATGATCGCCCATTTTAACACTTGCTCATGGAAAAGTTTATTCGTAGGAAGGAATATTCCAACCTCCTAACTTAAGAGTTGTTTAAGGGATATGACTCCCACCAAACATAGAGGGAGAATAACGAGGCAAGATAGAGGGTGGAAAGTGTGAAGACATGTTTGGAATACCATGAGAAAAATGATTAGACACCCAAGGCATGGATTGATTGTCATAATTCTGCATACCATTATGAAAAGCGGACGGATTCATCTCCATGACATGAGTAAATGTCATGGGGGGGGGGGTAGCGGTAAATGAGGGAGTCAAAGGAACTCCACTATCCATGATAATGAAAACTCAAGGCACGGTGTAAAATCCTAAGGTCAACTAATAATGAAAGCGCACACAAAAAATAATCAAATGGCCAAAATGCACACAAACAGGATAAAGTGGCTGAAAGGGACCTCCCTCTCTAAAGTAGGTATGCCTCACCCAAGAGGGGCCTGAGACTCCCCTGCTAAATATCGAAGGAAACATAATCAGTTATAAAGTCCCTCGTGGGCTTAAAAAACAATCAATCAGATCCCCCTAGAGAGGTAATCCTCCATAAAGGTTGTGTGCTGTCTGACCCTTATCTGACCCATGACCCAGGGTACCTGCAGAATAACCCCTGCAAGTAACCTATGTGGTACTTAAGTCAAGAAACTAAGAAACCATGATATAACTGATGCACATGCGAACAGTCGTAAGTCAGGTCCACCATATGGGCAGGGTAGAAAAGCCCGAAACCTTGAAAGCACCACCTCTCACAGAGGTAAGGGCACTAGCAAGATCCCAATATATGAATAGATCCCCATAAATATATATGACGCTAAGAAGGTATCGGGGGGATATCCCTTCAACCAACCTCATGCGATATCGTTCTTAAATCTGGTATAAGCGGAGCCTCATGATATTACTGATTATACAATGGATTTATCCACTCCCTTAATCATACACATATGTTGATTTAATAGCCTTGGAGAATTTTACTCACAAAATCCTATTCCAAGGCTCTAAATCCTAGGCTAGTTTGCGCACCCTAGAAAGATAAAATCATTACTAACCAATTTTAAACTATAGGGTTACTTTTAATGGCCTTTCTTACTCAAAAGGTGCGGTCGTGAAACTAGTGATGTTATGACTCAACAAGTAAAATAAATGAATATGAATACAATGCAAAGTCCTCACTTCAATTTCCAATAAATGATATGCTTTTCAAAAATGCAATTTTCAATTCAATTATGCAATTCTAAATAAAATGCAATATTTCTTCACATACACTAAGATAAATGACAAAGACTCAAGAGATCAAAATGCCAATCAATTTAAAATGCCTAATATATTTGTATTTTCAATATAAGAGAATGAAAATGCAAGGACTGAGAAACAACTTGATATAAAGACTCTATCGTGTATAGATAGACACAACCCAAGTCAGATATCAAGGAGAAAAACACCCATCCCAAGGTGCAAGGACAATCAAAATGAAAAGATGATGAGAAAGGAATTGCCCAAAAATTCAACCAAAGACAGGTTTCCTTTCATTCCACAGACACTTAATAGTCACCACAGAGACCCAAGAAGACTCAACAATCATCAAAACCTACCCAACAACCACCAAACCCAACAACCAAGCAACAAAGGTTGATGTACGTGACTGTTCAAGGGAAAAACGTGTATGTACGCATCTTGCAGAAGTACAAGACACGTATGTACGCATCTTGCAGAAGTACATGACATGTATGTACACAACTGTCAAGAAAAAACCCCCATATATGTGTCAAAACATAGGTAGGCTAAGGAGAAGGCTAAGAAACTCAGACTCAGAGTGAACAGAGGCTGTCAAGCAATCATATGACAAGAAACTCAATATGAACGAGAGCAATCTAAGCAGAAAAACACTCCAAACCCCAAAAAGGAAGATTCTATCCCCAGTATGGTCGCCAATTCTGTTACGAGGAAAATCTCTCTATGGCTAGGGGTAAACCACAACATGTGGAAATGACTGCAGAAATAAACTCTAATCTCAAGTATGATATATAAACAAATATGCTAACAAGACAAGATAAAAGGCCTACCTTGTCCAGATGTTTGATAAAGTCCACCGTTGAGTGCTAGACCCAAAGCAACATACCTGCAACTAGTCCTCAACAACCAAGAAATGCAAGCATATGGCGATAATATATAATGTTAGCACATTCGATAGCATAATCCATCAACATTCATAACAAATACACTCATGGAATAATAATTCAAATATTTGCGAGATATTAATTGGACAAGAAATGAGTATTTCTATTAAGATGTAATCAACAAAAGCGAATGAGTTACAAAATTCCGTGTTGGCACAGTTCGGAACCGAGAAACTAAGTTCCTTCCAACTGGGAGCAACAACATATCGACTGATTCCTATGTGGAGGAACCACAGGCTCTTATGGGAATAAGGAGGGTGAACAATATCAATGGGTGAATCCAATGGATGAAAATTTGGGGACAATGTCCATTCGACAGGAGTGAACTGATTAGAGGACGAGGTGCAGTCGATGGGAGCCAAGGAAATATTTCCCAAGAAACAATACCAAGGTGAGTCCAGGAAAAAATTGAAGAGACGTTCTGGCGAGAGTATAAAAACCCTAAACAAAGGAATGAGTGCTCTGAGAAGACCAATGGACCGAGTAATGATTAGGGAATCGATCAGACTGGAGTGCAGAAGGTCTGGGAGGCAGGTCGAGTGTTCTCTGTTCACTTAGGGAAAGGAAACGCCAAGAGAATAATTCATGGAGTTAACATGGCTCTGATACCACTATCAGACTAGGAGTGGGAAGAAAAGTAACTCCACATTGATGTGTTTAGCATTAACCAGATAGGTGTATAAATACAAGTAAAATCATGGTCCATAACATATGATGCTTCTTATCATCTATGATTGTTCATATTTACATTAATGTTACGATAAAAACAATCACAAAGTTTATGTGTCTAACAAGATTAAAGGATACCTTTACCAATACCTGTTTGATCCTTTTCTATTCATCAACTTTCTTTCCTTCAAGTTCAAAATCTACATCAATTTTCCAACCTAATATCCACAAATTTTCCCCATCTGATTAGCAAGAATATGCTAGTGTAGAACATCCTTTCCAAGCTAGCACTCTACTAATGTTTTCTGAGAATTTATATACATCCTTTCCTCCTCTCTAGGGTTTTTTAAGCATGTTAAAACAATGTCCAATTTACATGCCCAACAACACTATATATTGAAACAAATTCCCTTAAGATTCTTGCTATTGAAGAACCCAACATGCATGTAGCTCCTTTGAAGCAAATCCACCATGGAATCAGAGCATGATACTTCTCTATAGTTAACAAAATTCTCTCTTGCATATTATTGGCAATTACTATGAAACTATTCTTTATAACTTGGCCCTTATTAGAACACTTAAAATTCTTATTTTCATTATATTGTGGTTATCTCAAATGCAAATGAAAATCAAACACCCAAACAAAAAAAACTTCAAAGCATAAATTTCATAACTCTAAGCTTTCATAGTGAAAACAAAAATAAGAAATGCATATTTAAACTCGTCAATTAATGACTATTCGAATGGACATTTAGAATATACATGCCACATCCATTAGGTTTCTATTAAAGGATAAGGATTGTTCAAATCCTCTACCACAACCAGGATAATTGCAAACAATTATGAGACCCTACAATTTGACTAGAGTTAACATAATGGGTGTATGTCAATGACATAAAAGATCCTTGATATGGTTAAGGACATTACTTATAAATATAGGAGGAGCTTACAAGACATTAAATTTTTTGGCTTTATATCATTGTCTAGATGCAAAGATATCTGTAGAATAACTCAAAAATAAATTGTAAGATAATCGAATTGGTTTATAACTATATGAACTTGAAGGCAACAATTCAATTGTTTATAGTTTCCAAGAAAAATAGCTTAAATTTAGCAAACGTAACACATACATTTATCTAATAAAACATGTTGGAAAGAAATTGGACATACCTTCAAATATGAGGCAGCTATTAAAAGGGAATTCTTCTCTGATGCCTCTAATGCTAGATTCTTAGCCTACCTTTTGAGAAGCCTTCATGTTTTTTAAATGAAAACCACACACACTAGTACCTTCACCTTAAATGAATTGACGACAATAACCAACTACCCAATAAAATCCCTCTAATTTTCCATAAAACCCCCTTATCCCCGATTGAAACTCTAAACTACCTCAATTTCATTTTAGGTCGACCCCTTCTCCCCAAAAACCTCTCAATTTTGAGCTTAGATTGAACCACCACTATAATTTAGACCCACCGTTGGATTATGATTTTGTGGCCATGGCCACATCCACTAATTCATGAGCAAACGACAAGCAAGAAAAATCTTGCCAAAAACCTCTCAATTTCAAGCAAATTATATTAGTCCACCACTATTAATCACAACCACCATCACTTCAAGGTTCATGGCCATGCGTACTAGGTCATGAGCAAATTTCAGACAAGAAAGATAAAAGGTCGACCCCTTCCCATCAAAAAACTCTCTATTTCAAGTGAACTAGATTGAATCAACATTGCTAATTCACACCCACCGCATGTTTAGGGTTTCATGGCCATAGTCATGCTCACTATTCAAAAGAAAATGACGAGCAAAATAATTAATTTCTTTGTATTTTTGTTATTATATGTCATTTTCATTTTTTTTTAATATGTTTATTTATTTATTAATATAAATACACTATATAATATATAGTTATAACTATAATATATTATTATATATGACACATATAATATATAGTTATAACTATAATATATAATTATATATGACACATATAAGTAAAATATATTATATATTATAGTTATAATTATATATAATATATTTAATTATATTAATTGTATTTACCATATGTAAATAGATAATGCGGATTTATATACACATATTATTAATCCATATATTTAGTAGGTATAAAACACCTAACTATCCACTTGGTAAAAAATCAACAGGATAAACCAATACTTTCTCTTTTGTGACTAGATATAGAACTAGATTTGGAAGTAGTGCAATTGGCTTTCGATGATATATTCATTTTTAGTCACGTTTGAGTATTACGTTGTTGAGAATTTATCTAAATACAAATAAATATATATTGTTCACCTCACAATATTACAAATAGATATACATTGTTCAACAATATGAATGTATGGTTGAGTCGAGTATTAATTCATGGATATAAAATATATGGCTGAGAATATAAGTAATTACTTATAAGTTGATGCAGTAATATATATTAACTTATAAACAATATATGTTTTCTGTCGTTGTGTTACACTTACATTAAGATAGTTGGAAAAATATTAGTTAGATTAAGTTGCAATTCAATATGATGTAAATAATATTTATACTAATGTACATGTTATTGGGTGTGGTGTCATGAAGCATAGTTGGTGAATCCATGGACACTACATAAACGAATTCAATATGAAAAATCTTCATATGAACATGATAAAGCATATTAAAATGAATATGCTACTAAAACTTAATTACATATAAGTAAGAAACACTACTAATTTATATTCACATAGTCTTTATCTAGTTGTATATGTTTATCCGTGACTATATTAGTAGTTTATGTTTATCATTTATAGTCTCATCACTTAAAATTGCTCAAATTTGCTCGTATCTAACTTATAAAAAATGTAGTGACTAACTTTTATTGTCATGTAGTCACAAATTTTTCATTTTGTACTAGTGTTCTCTTATTTCGAACTATTAGTCATGGAACTCACTATAGCCTCTATTCTAAACTACAAAATATTCATAGCTATATATTCTTCTATAATTGGGTATTTTTCTAACCCTGTTAAAATATTTTGTTGTTTAAAATGAGTGATTTTTAGACTACTATACATGGCTCCTAAGCCAACAAAAAGAAAAAGAAACCACATGTGAAACAATAGCAAGCAAATCAAAAGAAGGAAATGACCATAGACATGGAACCTACTCCACCCAAATGTCCTATTTATTCAAACACCTCAAGTCAAACTGGTATCAATAATGCTCACTAGTATGGAGAGTTATTTTGGATAATCAAAGATGAAGTAGGGATTCCAGACTCAAAAGATATAACTAAGAGGACCAATAAGAAATTGATGGCATAAGGAACATAATAAGATCTTATTTTCAAAATGTTGCTGCAAGCACTGGGATATTTCCTTGTTAAAATATGATTTAGTGGATCATCAACCACACTAATGTTGATACCAAGAATATTGTGAACTCTCAAGGTAGATGCATAACTTCTTTTACATTAGGTGATTTGGAGGCATGCGACATGCTCCCACATCTAGGACATTATTTGACTAATAATTGGGTAGGAGAGTTTCCTCATACAAAATATTATCATGAAATCATTAGTGACTGGTATGAACAAGGCATAACTTTCAAAAAAATAATTTTCCAAGATGTACCCAACCATCATTATTAAAGGTCCCATCATGTATGCAACACAACTTATAAGTAAACTATGTGGAGAGAATGATTCTAATCACCTCCATGAAGCATGGGTGCCTTACATTGTTATTAATGAGGGAAGAATATTTAATTGGGTTGCCATCATGCCATACACACTAATGGACACAATTGGTTGAGCCAAGTTTCCTACATCAAATTCTCATGTAGAGTTAGACTACATGTTAGCCTTATGTTTTGGACATTCTTCGTGCCTCTAATTCATTCCCTAGGATGGAGTGATCATTGATACTAGATTTCCCTTCAATTCATTCCTCGGGATGGAGTGATCATGGACACCAAATTTTCCTCCAATTCACATCTATTGCCAAATATTGTGGGAACACAAATACATACACACATATTTGTGACTACTTTATGACCCCTTTGTATGAGTTGATATTTCACAAGAAATGTCCAATATTACTATAAGAAGAAACACATGTGTTACAGACCATTTCTTATTAGTACTTAGATGAACACCAGACATACATTATAATTTATACATAAATCATGGCCCCTCATATGCGTCTAGTTCATGTACCTGATATGGTGGTAATCTAAGAAATTTATTATCAAACAACCATTCATGGATTTAATTATTTTATAGCTCAACAATACAAGAAATTATTCCCTCAATATATGATATACATCATCATATTCAAGTTATCCAATTTTCTATGGGAAAAATTAAAAGGACAACGAATGTAAATGTACAGATTCACAAAGGAAATATTTCAAATGCATGAACTAGCAGGTGTTATAGACAAACATTTCACTTATATAGGTATAACCTTCACCTATAATCATGAGAAGAATGGGGTTGAAGAAGATGAACAAAAAAATAAAGCAACAACAAAAGTAGAAAAAGAGAAGGCCCAAATAACAAAGAAGGAAGCTAGAGAGAAATATGTCATAGAAGTAGAAGTCGAGAATAAAATAATTTTAGAAGTAGAAACAAAGAATAAAATATTAGAGGAAGAGAATAGAAAGAAAAAATAATTGGAAGAATCCAGGACAAAGAAAAGAGAGGATGAAGAAAAGAAGAAGATAGAATCCGAAGAAGCTGAGAAGAAGAAAAAAGAAGAAGAAGAAAAGAAGAAGAAGAAAAGAGGAAGAAGAAGATAGAGACTAAAGAAGTTGACAAGAAGAAAAAATAAGAAGAAGAAAAAAAAAACAATTAGGTTGAAGAAGTTGAGAGGGCACATAAAGAGAAGGAAAAAGAGAAATGAGTAGGATAAAGAGAAAACATGAGTAATGGGGGAAGAACCACCCAAAAAACACATATAGGCTCCTGCAAGTATGTTTCTATGCCATTAGATAGGCTCATCATAGGAGGGGATATGCCTATCCCAATTACCACTGAAAAAGTGGATAGATTGGAAACATTTGACTTCAAAAACAAAATAAAACAAATTGTAAGATAAATTCAAAAGAAAAGAAGGCTCACAATGAATAAAGAGTTAGTAATAACTATAGAAGTGCTATGGTGGATGCTAAATACACAGATCTCATAGAAATGGCGAGAGAAAATGTATCCTTTTATTAATAAAACATAAGTAACATTGAAGGCACAATCAATGAGATATGAGAGTTTAAGAAACAATTAGAGTTCTTAAAGAATCATGTGGGCTTCCCAAATCATCTTTGCTCATTCGATTGATGGAATGTAGAGATGGCCCAGATGGCACAACAACCCATCCTCAAGATCGAAATCAGTGACAACTGTTTTTTCACCCAGCATCTAGTAGGTGGCGGTGAAGACAATATCTGTCTCATAGATTTGGGGCCATCCAAAGGTCTCATAGTCGCAGGAGTTTAGTACCGTGGTGAGCGCTGAAACTGGTGGGAAACTGAGGAAATCAATGACATGTTTGGTGCTTCCCATATTATACTTGATGTTGATATGAAACTACTACAAGTATGTGGACCACTTCTAATGGAAATCATTCTGCAATTTTCCTTGTGTCTGCATGAACTGTAGTGCCTTATGATTAGTATGGATGACTATCTCCTTCCCGAGAATGTAATTCCTCCACTGGCGAAAAGCCTATACAATGGAGTACATTTATTTTTCATAAGTAGGGTACTTACAGACGACATCTGATAGTTTCTCACTATGATAGGACACGAGGTGTCCGTGCTGAGTGAGAACTGTGCCCACAACATAGTATGAAGCATCTGTCTTAATCTCAAAGGGCTTTTGCAGGTCGGGTAATGAGAGCACTGGGGCTGAGAAAAAACACTGCTTCAAATCATCGAATGCTTGTTGTTGTGACATATCCCACATGAAACTTTCCTTACCACCACCCTTGGTTACTTGGCCAAGGGCCCATGCAATATGGGAGAATCCCAACACAAATCTATGATAGAAATTGGAAAGGCATAAAAATATCTGAAGCTCAGTGAGTGTGGTTGGGGCTAACGAGTCACGAATGACCTGAATCTTGGTTGGATCCACATGCACCCCATGCTCATAAAAAATGTAGCCTAGGTATTGGACCTTGTCCATGTTGAAGGAGCATTTTTCCAAATTTGCATATAGCTTGTGTTTTCGCAGAGTGTGCAGAACCTGTTGAATATGATGCAAGTGTTCCACCCAATTCTTGTTGTAGATGAGGATGTCATCCAGATACACCACCAAAAAATAATTTGTGAAAGGACACAATATAACATCCATCATCCTCATGAAAGTTGTTGGGGCATTCGTCAAACCAAAGGGCATGATCAACCATTGAAAAAGACCTTCTTTGGAATTGAAGGCAGTTTTCCATACATCTGTCTACTCTATTGGGACCTGATGGTAGCCATACTTCATATCAATCTTACTAAAGAATTTCCCCCCCTTGAGTTGGTCAAGGAGATCATCGATTCTAGGAATCGAGTACCGGTTCCTGACTGTGATTTTATTTAGGGCCTGATAATCAATGCAAAGTCGTCAGGTCCCATCTTTCTTCTGCACAAGCATGATTGGGCTTCCACATGGTGATGATCTGGGGTGGATGTGCCCCTTTTAGATCAGTTCTTAGATATGACGCTTGATCTCCTCGTTTCTAACAGAGAGTAATGATAGACTGGCCCATTGGGTAGTGGTGTGCCATGGGTCATATCGATTGAATTCTTGACATTACAATGTAGAGGTACCCTAGTGGGTGAGGAGAAGATGTATTTGTATTCTTCCACGACCATTTCCACTTGCTTCTGCTGCGTGGAGGGATCGACCACGAAGGCCATGGATGTGGCTGCAACCTTCTGCTCACTTTGAGAGAAAATCACGAAGAAGAAAAAATTCCCGGTCTGAGATATTACCTTTTTGCATTGCTTGGCAGAGATCAAGGAAATGGAAGTAGGTGGGACTACCTCGGGTATCCTATACAATTTCCTATCTAAAGAAATAATAACACTGCAAGGCCTAGACTCATATACAACATGACGTTTCCATAAATAAGGTTGGACCAAAAGAACATCACAAACTTAAAGGGGAGTGACATCACATAATACTTCATCTTTGAAGGGCTTGATTCTGTAGGACATGTGACATTGTTGGATGACGCAAAGATCGCTTCCTTGGCGGAGCCATCCGATGGTGTATGGTTGTGGGTGCGACATTGTTGGCAGGGCCAACTACTTGATGAAGTCCGCTAAGATTATTTTCTTCTAGCTACCGCTATCAACAATGAAGTGGAATGGAGTACCCTTCACCCATATCCGTGAATGAAAGAGGTGCTCGCCTTCCTTTGGCTCATCAGGTTCACCGAGTTGGATCTTGGTGGTAGCAATGGTTGCACTAGGTTCCGCGTCAATAATCCGTCTCCCCTTTTCTAGTTTTGACTCTTAGTCAGAACCTACATCTGATTTAGAGACTTTCACCTTAGCCACCAATGACTGCTTTGAGTGAAAATCAGTAGTGTTATGCCAGGGGTTCTTATGGAAGTCACATCACTTCCCAGTATCTTTCTTCGTCTTTCCATTGTCCTTCTTTGTTTTCATCTTAGAATGGTTGTCCTGAGGTTGTCCATATTTTCTCTGCCCTTTATTCTGCGGGTTGGGGCTGTCATTTCCTTGCTTCTACTATGAGGGGTTCCCAGGCCCAAACTTCCCTATCTTTTGTTTAAGCTTCTGCTTGATTTTGACAACATATCGATAGGCCACACCCAAGGACGAGATGTTGAGAAACTCCATTTCTGTCTGGATGTATCTATGCAGACTGCTGCGATGCTTGAGGACCAAATGTCGCTCAAAATTTTTGATACCTAGCTTGGTGCACAAGGTATGGAAGATATTTGTGAACTCTGGCATTGTTTGGTCCCTTTCCTTCCACAGTGTGGTCCATCTTGTATAAAAGTCGTCATAACTTCCAACAGGGTAGTATTGTTCCTTAATAGCATCCCTAAAGGACTCCTAGGAGAGTGTGACTATAAATAATGAGGGTTTCTATGTTGCCTTTTTCTCACAAAAAGTCTCCCACCAAAATTTGACATGGGGGACAACTTTGAGGAGGGAAAATGTAATATTTTCTCTATTGGAAAAGTTATGGACAAAAAAATACCCTCCTAGCAGATTCAACCATTCATCTACAACATCTACATCTATCTGAACTTCAATTATAGGAATATCAAATTTTATCTATACCTTAAAGGGGTTGGTGCCTCCGCTCGAGGAAGATGCATCGCTTGTTGGTAGCCGTCGAAGGATTTGCGAAAAACTGTTCATCATCTTGTTCCTTTGTTGCGTGAGGGATTCCTCGAGAAACAATTTGAAAGGATCTCCTGTTCCATCGTCTTTATTTTCTCCCACCATGAAAGGTCGCTTGGGCATGCGGTATATTTTGTCCTCAAGAGAAACAAGTTCGAGACCCAACTCTTTGTACCCTGACCTCGTCGGGGACATGCATTAAGAACGATAAAGAGAAGACCGCTTTGATACCATTGATCCAAATTTTATGAGCAGAACGAAATGAATACAGATATATATTATGGACACAAAGATATAATTAATAATAAAAAGGATACAATAAAACTTGGCTTCTATTCGATAAAGAAATATGCTGAAACTGTAAAATGCAGACTAAAACAAGCTTGCTAGAATGGTGACGACTTATCTCTGAGAAGAGATGTGATGACTACACTCATTCACAAGAAGATGAGTACAATGAGGCTCCAAAATCATTTTTTACATCAAACATGAATGCCAAAACCATACAAAAACCTAACCCTAGGAGATGAAGTGCCAAAATTCATGTGGGCCCCGTTGGGGTAAGTTGGTACCTCAACTTCTCGGGGTCGTAAATTTTACATATGATCTCTGTTTTAGGTGCACAATAGACCATTGGAAAGGTCTATCCGAGGACTACACATTATGCCATAACACTCTAACTTTGTCAATAGGTTGATTGTGGCAAGAACAAAAAATATTGTTTAGGGTCTCAAAACGACCCCATAAGTTTAGGACCTGAAAAGTTAGAAAAAAATGCCAAGATGAAAACTGAAACTGCTAAGATGAAAACTAAAACTGCCAAGATGACATATGCATGTAAGCTAGTTGGAATAGGTGGGTGGCCTCTAATATCCACCTAGATCAACAACATAAGGAAAAGGGACAGATCGTGGGAGAAGGTTGGCTTGACCATAATAGGTTAAATAAGGATGAGAGGTGAAGGGTGGAGTATGGTGGTTAGCGAAGTTGAACCCAACTTTGAGATATGATCAAGCCAAGGGATTCCATGAGGCGAACATAGTTATGATCCAAACCATCTGGAATGTGGCCATACTAAAATGAGATGAGACATATGCCAAGATGTATCTAGACATGGAGGAGGTAGGAAATCGATTGAAGGAGCCAAGTCATGGCACAACATGGCAATAAAATCTCATAAATTAATATGCAAATGGCATGCATGATTTTTTGGTATTCATCACCATGGGGAAGTTACGGTGGAAACTTCTTTGGATATCCTTGACGTTGATTTGGAGTGTTGTTTACTATATTTTTATGCTACTTTTGGTCTCTTGTGAAGTGTAACAGAAGGTTTCCTTGATGACTCACCTTTTTGCTTTGGAGTAATGGTTACTCAACTATTCATTTACACACCTTTTGACTTTGGAGCAATGGTTACTCAATCACTCATCCTTTGAAACTTCAAGCTGTGATCATAGCAATTGATGTTAATTCAAGGAGGACTGTTTCAATTGAACCAAACCCAATTTAACTTGGAAACCAAAACCAACGCTAGTGTTACAATCAAACCATGAATAGTCAAAATTAAAACACAATTTGAGAAAGATTCATTGTAATGACTTGAAAGTAAATATGGACACATTGCAAGTTGTGGGAAAACTCTCAATGAAATCTAAATGCTGAAATTATTAGTTATGTGATTCAAATTTAAGTCAATGAGATTTTAATTCCAAAGATGAGTTTCATGATGACCTAGTTAGGAAGACATGAAAATGCCAAAATTGTGTTTTCATTGTTGCAAGGCAAAATAAGCTATCTAACTTACAATTATGAAACTATTAGATTGATCTAACTTATGCAACTTTTCAAAAAATGATTATATTATTGTTACTCGAATGCTTTTTTGACACTCAAAGCTTTGTCAACAAAACCCAACCCCTTAAGCATGCACGTCTTGAGTAGGAAATAACTTAGTTATATAAAATCAGAATTGAGCAAACCAGGGCTTGTGGGAATTTTTGTGAAGAGTTGCAAAAAAATTGGATCACTGGTTTCCATACTAAAGTTGTTTGGAACCCTTTTCTAATCGCCCATGATCCAACATAAGAAACCATGAAGGGGGAGAAATTGGGCTAAATGGAATGTTGATGAAGAGCTACTTAATGAATTGACTACCATGACAATAACATACATCTAGCATGGGTAAAGCCATGCCTAGAGATGATGGAAACTAAAATATGAAAAATTGGTGTGGGCTTGACTAATCAATTTAACCTAGCCTTCTGAGATTGAAATTCTTCCAAAATGATACTCACAATTGGTGTAAGCACGATAAAGCATATGATATCATTGTGATATTATATAATGACCCGAGGTGCAAAATGTGTGCAAGAAGGTAACCCGATAACATGGATGGCATCACTAAAGGCTAAGAAATTGTACTATTAATGTTACTATTGAAGAATTGTGTAAAAAACCATGTTTCCCAAATGCACAATTTGGGTTAATAATAACTATATATTGTGCATTTACTGCATAGACACCCAATGATCAACATAGATTGGTGTCCAACATAGACTAAATATGTACTTGAGTAAGTGCAACAAAATTTCCCTTATTTGTTGGACATCACCATCAACATTTCTTCAAAATAACCTTTCAATGCAATGAGACCAACATTTTTAATTTTAACATTATATGGACCATCATTATTCAGGGGGACTATTAATCTCTATAGAAAATTAGTTTCAACCTTTGTAATAGATACTCTCTATGTTGAAGCAATCAATAACATACACCACGTCATTGACACAACTTGCATAGTTGATCTCACACCACAACATCAAATTATGACCACCTTATATGATCCCTCAATTATTATTTAGACAAACACCTTATTAATTATTAATTATATTGATAGGATACTAGAGAGAATAATAATCCTAAGGGATGGAGTTGTTAGATTTTCTCTTAACAAACTCTTAGCTTGCAACAACAAGGTTTTTTTCTCAAAGTTTTTTATTCAATGATATATTTTCTCATTTAACATTAATAAAAATGTAAAAGTTGTAACACTAATGTTTTACAAAATATTTATTCTATGTAGTAGCATTAGAAAACTCTATTAACCTTCTTTGCATTACTATAATTAATAATTTTATTATATTTTGCCTCTTGTATTTTATCTTGTTAATTGTTTTTAAAAAAATAAAATAAAATAATAAATTAAAAAAAAGTTGTGCCAGTGAAAAAATAACCTAGAAGTACAAAATTTCAAAAAGGCCATAAGTCTGAAGCAAAGCTACAATATTATGTCTTTCCCGTCTATTCTTAGATCTTCTCAAATGCACATAAAAAATGCTACAATTCTGCCATGGATAGATTTCTACATAGGAAAATAACAAAAAAGAGATTTTACATTATATATATATATCCTAATTGATGATTTTAAGATCTGTATCCACCTCTCCAGGAGTAACTTCCAAATCGTCATGCTCAGGGTGATGCATAATTGGTTGAAGAACTTCATAGGACACAATTGATCCCTTTGATGGCAGGGGCCTTTGCTGAGCTAGAGCTTTGGGAGGATGACTTTGGACATGGGGAAGAAGGGACCAAAGCTGAGCTACATGTCGATTGACTGCACGAAGAACCAGAGCTAATTCTTCGTTCTTCTTGGCCTCCTGTTCTTGCATTTGATGGGTTAATAATGCACTTATATGAGTCATTAAATCAGCTTCCTAACTAATTTCTATCATGACATGTTAATCATCACTTCACGAAGATTTTAACTA
This sequence comes from Picea engelmannii, assembly GCA_009831015.1. Taxonomy (NCBI): domain Eukaryota; kingdom Viridiplantae; phylum Streptophyta; class Pinopsida; order Pinales; family Pinaceae; genus Picea; species Picea engelmannii. The sequence goes on along the minus strand of ML793335.1, from coordinate 181,366 downwards.
ATTTCTTTAATTTGCACAATCATTATAACTAATTTGATGAGTATATGATAAATAGTGTAAATACTTTTAAGTATATATATGTAATAATTTATAATTTGTTGTTTTTTCATTATTATTAATTTATTTTAAAATTATTAAATAATATTTAATATTTAAATTATTAATAATAGAAAATTAAAATTCTATACTCTCAACAACTTAAATATACAATTTCAACAACCTCTAACTAAATTTCTAATATAAAATATAGTGAAAAAGGTAAAACGTTTATCCTACTTCAAAACTGTATGCATAAAAAAACAACAGTTAGAAAATTATAAAATGAAATTTACACCATTAAATGCGAAAAGATTGCACATGTAACGAGGGATATCATGGACGAATTATATGTATGATATTTATAACTATGCAGGGACCAGAATATGCTTAAATGTGAAAAGGCAATAACAAGGAGAAAAAGTTATTCTTCCAAGAATGTAGGTAAGGATTTACGTGAAAGAAGCAATACATCAGTCTCAGGTAATATCATTTTTTTTTTCTGGTAAGTTTGAATTTTTGTCCCAGTTCCAATTTTGGTGCATATTATAATTATGGTACATATTATTTTTATTTTATTTCGTAACATGGGGTAGATCCTCGTCAGTTACCATTATAATTTTAGGTGTAACCATCCAGCCTGCAAGAATGGGGCACTAATAAATCCGGGTGAGAATCGAATATGAAACTTCATTTTACAAATTTCCTTCTATTTACACGGCACTTGCCAATCCCTCTACATCCGTGCGAGCAATTATTATACATATTATAATTAACATGTAAATTGTTAATTGTAAGTTGAATATAACATATACTATGTATTATATTATATAATATATATACAATAATTATCGATGTTTTATTTATTTTATAATTATGATAAATATGGTATTACTGAATTTATGAAGTGTAGATTAATTGGTTCTTGTAGGGTTTAGTTCTTATTAAGTTATAAACTTAAATTTTATAAGAAAATATTGAGAATGAGAGCATTTGTGGGGGAATTAAACTGTTCCATAAAACGTCCAAACAATTCTACTCATAAACAGATCGTTCTTCCATTCAACATTAAAACTGTACCTAAAACGTCCAAACAATTCTACTCATAAACATATCGTTCTTCCATTCAACATTAAAACTGTACCTAAAACGTCCAAACAATTCTACTCATAAACAGATCATTCTTCCATTAACATTAATGACCTAAACTCAACCTACCTGGAAAAACCAAAAAAAAAACAAAACGGTATTATGGAAACTTGCGAAAAACGAATAGACAAAATTACAGAAAAACCAAGGAAATTTCACCGGGAAAAAGGGAGATTTCAGTTCGATTAGTGACCGCCGTCTTGAAGTGCAAAACAATTGCATTTAATAAGGTCGAAACGTTGAACCCCGATCCGTATGGTTCATCTGGGATGCATAAATGCATGAGCATGGGGATGTTGCGGCCGCTTCTGTCGCCATGCATGGTCGTGGGCCGTGGCCAATGAATGGAATGTTGGAGGTGGAGGTTCATGTAAATAGGGGCAATCTGCCTCGTGGGCTGTGATCTCTTGTATGTCAGGTGCGTTTTAAGCATTAAATATAATTGCAGGCCACTTCTTGCATTTATACCATGTCTCCTGTCCCCTCTGCTCAGCTCTTTTAATGATGGCATTGCATTTATATGTCTTGTGTCCCCCCTGCTTAGCCGTTTCTTGCCTGCCTCGGATACCTCCTGTCGTGTATTTAGAGGAGCAGGGTGAACAACAACAACCACCAGAGTCGGTAGAGTGCTTTCAGTCTCCACTTCATTTCTGTGAATGTGAATTCAGACATGAGTACTGAGATAGCAGGTCTTCTCAAAGTCCGGGTCGTCAAGGGAACGGATCTAACCCCTCGAGATCACAAGAAGACTGATCCTTATGTTGTAATCAAGCTCGGTAACCAGGTCAGTATCACAGCTCTGTCCCTAAGTTATATCTGTGTCGACAACAATATAACATTTTTTTGCTGTGCAGGTTGTTAGGACACGAGTCATCAAGAGTAACATCAATCCAGTGTGGAACGAAGAATTAACACTCACTGTAACAACTGCTACTCCGGGAACCCTAAAAGTGGTAATAACTATTATCCCTGTAAACCCAGGCGGCTTCTTGTAATGTTTCATTTACTTCCAAAAGATTTGAGATCATTACTTTGTTTGGATATTGCAGGAAGTCTTCGACAGACACATATTTAGATCAGATGACAAGATGGGTGATGCAGAAATAGATCTGCAACCTCTTGTAACATCTGTGAGAATGAAGAAATTTCTCAAGGGTGCTAAGACTGCCACTAAAGTTCGCAAGTTGGTGCCCTCAGAAGACAATTATCTAGCTGATGAGAGTTGCATTCGCTATGTTGATGGAACTATTATTCAGGAAGTGTGTTTAAGGCTTGAAAACCTTTTGTATGGGGATCTCGACATGCAGCTCAAATGGGTCGATCTTCCTGGTGCTGGATCAGGCAGATAGAGCCAATTTTGATTCCCACTGTCTTCCCTTTTTTTTGGGCTTAAAAATGTGGAATGAACTTTTTTTTGAAATATATACATGCTCATATTGGACATTGTAAGCCTGTACCTGTGCTTGTGTGGAGATTTGAGATAAGAGGAAATAGATGCATCGTTACCAGCGTAATTTCGAATTCCAGCTCTTTATATTGCTCGTTCTGTCTGAGACAGCTCTGTGTATCTTTCTTAAATGTGCTGTTCCCACACCATGGACACCCTATGAAATGTAGTGTCATGCAATAGAAAATACCGTATCTAAAAGATTTGCCACAGAGCTCCACAGACTGGATACCCTATGAAATACAGTGTCATGCAATCGGGAAATCCGTGTCTAAAAGATTTACTACAGAGCTCCACTGGCAATGGCAACGAATGCGTTTTATTACATTTTGTCTTTTATAATTGATGTTGTGACTTCA
>ML793335.1:160884-175621 GCA_009831015.1 Picea engelmannii | reverse complement strand
ATCCATTTACTCTCATACTTATCCAATCTAATCACCAAAGAGAATTGCATGCATCTTATCTAGCCATCAACAATTGATATGTAAACTATCATGGATATTCAATTAGAGAAATTCGTCACAACAAATATTACAATATAACGAAATCTTTTATTATGCAGTTTATTACCTTAGATCTTAGATTTATTATTACTATCGTAGTGCTCAAAATTATATAAATAAATGAAACTAAAAATGAAAGAAACAAGAAAGAGAAGACACCATCCACACAAATGAAAACAAATGTGATTTGGGAAACCCAATATAGGAAAAAACCTAGCTAGAAGGTGGGGCCTATACTTTCCTCTGTTTTTCTTAGTTATGAAATGCAAGTACAAAGGAAGGGAACTCACTATGGAGTTTCCATTAACACTGTGGCCTAAATGGATGCTACAAAATATTCTATCTCCTATGTTATGCTTCAATATCCCACTCCTAGATGATTTTTAACTATGGAACAATAAGAATACCAAAATAATGGAACCCCTTCCTTTCCTAGTCACCTAGGATTTAATGTATCCTAATAACCATCTAGGTTTAGAGTATACTAATAATAATATAGGGTTAGGGTATCCTAATAACCATCTAGGGTTAGGGTTAGGGTTTTTGCATGCCTTAACCCCCAATTGGTTTCAGGGTTTTGGAACCTCTAGAATACTCTTGAAATTCCACACATGACTAGCCTCGCATGTGTGAATAATGGGTGGTGATGTGGTATCCACTCGGTACCAAGGTGGTTAATGGGGTATGTCAACTAGTGGGAAGCATAACCTTTGCACACAAAGTTTGATAGAGATGATTTTTGCACCACTGGAAAGATTACAATGTGTAGAACAACATTGATGAGGTGGGAGCTTAACAGATAATGTTTTGACGCAAAAAAGTGTCATTTTATTCCTCAAGCTAGCTCCGGAAGTTTCTACACCCCAAATCACCAAACTAGGACTTATCCCTAAAATGGGCCCTACAAGCCAATTCTTTCAATTTTTCCTCCTAAAAAGTACCAAGATAGTGAAAATTTAGATAATGATCCATTCCATATAATACATCCCCATTTAGGGAGGATTTTGGTCCCCAAAATATTTTGTTGATAGGTGAGGAAATTTTTCCTCTACCTTTTCCTTGTAGTACCATTTGGACTTGCATGGAAGTTTCCCTTTCAACCCTATCTATCAGAGTTCATGCTATCCCTTTCTACCAGTTCTGGACTTCTTATGCAAATCTACATCTTCTGTTAAATCTACCTGAGCTTCTAGTGCTAAGTCCTCTATGGTAGGTAGCAATTTCTCTTTAGTTTCCCGATCCAACATAAAAGGCTCATAGATTTTCAGTTTTTCCACATTCACTACTGCGTAAATGCACATATATGAGTGTAGAATTAGTCTGTAGGCATTATCACCCACCTTCTTCATTACTTTAAAAGGACCACACTACAGAGCCTCAATATTCTTATCGAGAACATATATCCTTTATTTATTTAGAAGCAACCAAACTCTATCTCCCACCTTGAATGTTTTCTCAATTCTTTGTTGATCATGTCGAGCCTTGTACTTTTCCCATGACTTCCTCAATGTCTCATTACTTGAAAATGGATTTTCTTGCTCTTTTCAACAAATTTTTCTCCTTTCAATGCATCTCATGTGATGTCTACCATCACTCCTCCTTGTTTTATATGAACAACATCTAAGGGAGATGGTGGAAAATACCCAAAAACAAGTTTCGAAAGGGGACTTGCTGGTAGAAGTGTGGAATGCTATGTTATAATATTGTTGAATATAAATTTATTTTTCATCCCATATCTTTGGATGCTTTTGATTGTAACCATTCAAAATATGAACTAATTTCTCGTTGACTAATTTAGTTTACCAATTTGTTTGTGCATGGAAATATGCAGATCTCTTCAACTTGCTTTCCATCTTCTCCCAAAGTGTAGTCCAAGAGGCACTAATAAATATGATATACCTATTTGAGATGATGCTCCTTGGTATTCCAAAGTGCACCTAGACATTTTTAAAGAAAATTTTTGTTGCTTCTTGTCCTTTGATAGTCTTTTTACAAGGCATAAGAATGCACATATTGTTGAACCTGTCAACTACCACAAACAAATAGTCATTTCCTTTCCCAATTGTTGGAAAATCACCCACAAAATCCATGGAGATGCTATCCCAGAGTCTAGTGAGTACAACTAAGGGATGGAATAAACATTTCTTTTTATTACTAGGTTTGTTGGTACACAAAAATATTAATCCTCTAATAAATTGAGCTATATCTTTCATTTTGGGCCAATACACATACCTTTGTAAGTTGGCAATTGTCTTCCCAACACCAAAATTTCCTGCAACCTCATAGGTGTGAACCTCTTTGATAAGATACAATATTTCACCTTTATGAACATAAATCATGTCTAGGTTATAAAGAAACCCATTCTGGAGACAGTATTCAACTTTATTGTCACCTTCTTCTACACGAATTTGGCCTTGTAGCTATTGAAAAACCTCTTTAAAGTAGTCATCTTCCATGTATTCCCCTTTGTATGCATCATGGGTAAAATGATTCATGTGTATAAGGGTTCCCAAAGATGTAATATTGGATGTGGGTGGCCTTGAAAGAATGTCTACCAACTTATTAGTGTCACCCTTCTTATATTTGATGACTAAATGAAATTACTGCAAAACCCCATCCACTTGTAGTGTCGGGTCTACTAAAGCTTACTTTGGGCCTGCAAATACTATAATGGATGGTGATAGTATGGATGATGGTTTCCTTTCCCATTAGATAGTTCTTCCACTTCTTAAATACTTGAACAAGGGCATATAATTCCTTATCATACATAGGGTACTTTAGGACTCCACTATGAAATATTTTAGAATGATAACATACTGGCTTACCCCCTTGCATCAAGACTACTCCCATAGCATATCCACTTGAAACCGTCTCTACTTTGAAAGGATTTTGAAAATTAGGAAATTCAAGAATTGGTGCTTGACTTATCTTCCATTTTAGCTCATCGAAAGATTTCCACTCATTCTTCCCTCACTATAAAATATTACCACTAGTTGTTATGACATGAAGTGACACAACTATAGATAAAAATGATGCTATAGACCTCCATAGGTATTTCACTTCCCTAAAAATACTCCTAACTTCAATGACATTAGTAGGATTTGACCACCTTAGGATGGCCTCCATATTCATGGGATCTATCTTGAGTTCCCCTTCACCAATCACATACTTCAAATACACCAATGATTTTTGAGAAAAATCACATTTATTAAGGTTATGCAAACACTGATGCTTTTTTAGAGTTTTTAACACTTGCATGAGATGTGAGATATGATCTTCCCAAGTATAGCTATAAAAAAATATATCATCGAAGTACACTATAACAAACGAAGCTAGTAACCGATACAATACATCATTCATCAAATGCATAAATGTAGTTAGGGCATTACATAAATCGAAAGGCATTACCAAACATTCATATAGACTTTGCATTGTCTTGAAGGTGGTATTCCAAGTGTTGTATTCTTTAAATCGTACCTAGTGGTATCCTAATTTGATATCCAACATGGTGAAGTACTTGGCATGCTGTAACTGATCTAAAAAATCATCATAAAATTACAAAAGTACACACCATGTACAAAATGTCAACGTGGAGAACAACTCCAATATAGATAAGTTACACAATAACTCCTTAAAGAATAGTCGAACCCCCTCCAAATAACCAAATACCACTCATACTTCACAATTCACATGTCAATAATGAATACATGATCTCTTATATATAACTATTCAAACTTGCACATGAGTCCCCTTTATCACTAGGCCGATCCTATTACATATGTATTTACACATTACATGTACATTTAGGCCCATATATGCCCCCCCTTGGGGTCATATCATATACATTTAGCCATATATATGCCCCCCTTGGGTCATAACATAGTACCCTCCTTCAAAAAGCTTTTCATTTAAAGGCTTCAGATGTGATGAAACCAAGTAATATGAATTTATTATGTTCCTTCTTCTATCGCTCTGTAAATTGCCTAGGCTGAGGAGGCAATTCACAAAGGTAACTATCTCAACCAAATTTAGATTTTATCCTAACCTATACAATCAGAGAGGGCTCTCTCATACATCTAATGACTGGTAATAGCTCAATGGATTCATCAATAAGCACATAGAGGTCAGGTTCTGCAATAGAACAAGTTTTGTATTTCTTTTAAAAGGGGTTCGGTATGGCAACCAGAAGAGGAAGTAACATTGGGCATGAAGTCTTGAAAATATGATTTCATCTATGTCAGTGACTTAGTGATTGGATTCCCAAGGGACAAAGGAAAGGTGAATGTTGGTATGCAGATATTTAAAATTAATGAGATATGGTAGCAGAGTAAAGGAAACAATTTGATTAAACGAAGAGCACAAAGTTAAGTGAATTCTTCGAATAAACATGAAAGACTGCAGGCTACTATGTATTAAGCATCGAAGGATGAATTCAAAGCATACAACCAAATGATAAAGAATTTAAAGATAATTGAAATGGAGCATTAATAAATGAATTCCAAAGCACATCTTCAAACACTAGAGGAAATGAATGACAGGGGATTTATGAAGTGGAAAATGATCATACACAGGAAAACTGACCGCATAATAACATTGGCAAGAATCTTTGTATTAGGGAAACCTATACTTCTTCACCTTTACATTAGATTGAAATTCAAAAAAATTACATCCAGCCAAGAATGGTTTCCTTCGGTTCCCCCCCCCCATTTCATTATTACAAAACAATGCTTAAATAATAAAAACAACACTCAAACTGTTTTGATTTTGCTGGCAGTACAATCCCACAAAATCATAAAAAATAGAATACAAAATAAACAAGGTAGAAAATAGAATGAGCAAAAGGTATCAAATCCTTTAATTCTGGAAATGTATGTTCATATGTGTAACTGAAATCCAATTCGGAAGGCTGCCACCTGGATTCTCTGCCTCAAATATGCTAGAATAAAGACTTCACCTTTTACTGATATCGAGCCCAAGAATATGCCATTTTCCACTTATCTTGGGTGAATTTATTTAACGAGGATAAAGCTATTTGCTGATTTGGTGCTTAAAATGTGTAACTAACTGATTCACGTGCCCCTTTGAATGCCATCTGTTCATTTTCAACTTTTGATAATGCATTAGGTTTCCAACTTTACCCTGTTCCTATCCTTGAGCTGCTCAAAATAAGGAAAACGTTGCCAGAAGTGCCACGATGTTATGCTCAAACTGTGGAGAGATGTTTCCAACTGTTGTTGAATCAAACAAAGAAATAAACTCAGGTGACCTTGCATTCAAATTAATGAAAAATTAATCCCAGTGCCTCATGTAACTGCATCGTAACAGGTTCCAAGCACTTTGTGATGCTTAGCACAATATGTGTAACATCCTTCACTGGAATCATTGTAGATGGTGGACACATAGCCACTTCTCATTGAAATGTATGGTACTCTGCCATGATCAACAATGCATCAATATTGCATAGAAATTTAAAATCAGTCCCGAGTTTTATTTTACTCCAATTTGGTCATAGATCTTAAACTTATTGAGCAATAGATCCCATTCACACAAATACAATGTCTTTCAAATTCTCCAAGATTTGATGGAGCTCATCCTATTGTTCATATGCCAAAAGTACTGCATAAATTTGACAGAATTATCATAACAAGATAGAACATAACTTGTTGATATATATTCTTTAGGCATAAGTGATCAAAATTAGAAGATCTGCTCAATGAGTATGTTTCACACTCTGTGTCTTGGTGTCTAGTACCCATCTTATTTCAAGGAACCCTTGGCTATAACCCATATGCTCATCCACCAAATAATATAGCAACACAATTTGATTTTGGTGCAAATGGATTTCTGTATCATGTGTCTCCACAACATTACAACCATCTCTGAATCATCTTCTTCAAAATATTTTTATTGCCATAACATAATTAGTATAGAGAGGACAATATTCATTCTTAGTCATTTCACAAACAAAAATTCTCGAGGCCTCCTCCATTTTGCGCGCGGTGATGAGAGCTTCAAAAATGGTGTTTTAACTCTTTAAAATCAGGAAAGGTGCCATTAGACACCATCTCAACTAAGAGACAGAAGGTAAGGTCAACCTGGGTTTGGTTTGCATGTACATAGGAACTTTCCCCAAATCGAAAATAAACAATGCACTCCTCGGGGTGTACAAGAATTCAAAGTCTAAACCCTTGTCACTATGATAAACTGCCCTAAATCTAGCAGCTTCCTTATGTGTTCTGGATGGAGTTTGTTTAAGGTAATCACCCAACATCTTGAAAGGAGTGTATTATTGACTTCAAATGAAGGATTCTCTGTTGTAGCTCCAATGAAAAAAATACTTCCATCCTCAATCACTGGTAAAATAACATCTTGTTGTGCTTTGTTGAATATATGAACTTCATCCACAAAGAAAAGAGTACGCTGGCCCATTCTCTTCATGTGTTTGGCTTCCTACAAAACCTCTTGCACTTCTTTAAGCTCACTTGTAACAACTGAGACTGATGAAAACCTGTAGAGCACCGAATTGGCAATAGCTCTGGAAAATGATGTCTTACCTGTATCATGAGGGCCCCAAAAGACTATTGAAGTGATGTGATCACATTCAAGCAATGAGTGAGTGATACAATTCTTACCCAGTAGATGGTCTTTCCCCACAACTTCATCTACCAAAAGGGAAACACATTCTTTCTGAAAGCGGGGCAGTTCTTGATAGATTATCATACTCCACAACTGCTTGTCCATTCGGGTTTGGAAACTGGCCACAACAGACACAAAGTGGTATCGAGCTTGTTTGGCAATCTGCATGCATGACTCAGTGAAAAAAAATTCAAAACAACTGTGCAAGATCCCTGACACCGTAGATAGCTGCAGGAACTTCTTAGCACCTAAACCCCATTATGAATGACACATCGATGGATCGAAACTTGTGCACATTGGCTGCCAATTCCTAGCCATTCCTTGACACATGAACTCCATTTGACATCTGGGCGCATTGAGTCTAACTCTGCATTCTATATATTTTTTTAAGTTTTGGGGATTAATCCCACGTACACGAAAGAAAACAATTCTTTAGTGTCTATATGTGCTAATAGCTACATTGTATTTCAATGAAGTGAGCCCAAGGCTACCAAATTGTGTTTGTTGCTAGCGCATGGGCGTTGGCTTGTATGTTGTTACTTGACTTGTGATCGTATGATGTTGCGTGCTAAACTAGCTCGGGGGCTTAGGCCCATGGGCTATTTTTTTTAATGAAATTTTCAAAAATCCCTACAAAGGCCGAGATGGCCAATTTTGGATTAAAAGGCCAAATTTGACTAATAGAGCCAAAGTTTAGGTTAATCAAAACCAAAAACTTTGCAAAATAGATTTTTTCCATACAAACCAACTATTCATAATTTCTTGCCTAAAATGCATCGGAATTTTAACTTGCTTTGAACTTCTCATGAAGGTACTTGGCTTATGATTGGTTAGAGTTGAGCGCTTTTTGCCACCTTTACATATTCATTACGCGTCATGAACAATCTGTGTTATGCCTAAAATAGATATTAGTCAGAACACTGGTTTCCCTATAAATTATAGGGTTTAAACACCTTCTTTCTTCATTCCATTGTTGATGATCTATCCATCCAAAATCAATTCTTTTCGGTCTTAATCCTTGGTGTCTAGTTGTTGAATAATTTTCTTTCCTTTGATTCCATGTATTTTTTTTAAGCTTCTCCAATTTGTAGTCGTTGTTGGTCTTTGATAATATCTTGTTGAAGAGTAGTTTGATGATGCCTTGTTACATGAATATTGACAAGTATTCCATCTTCTTCATTCATAATGTTGATATCGTCTTTCTTGTTTTCCTTGAAATGTTTCTTGGTAATGAGGGTGTTGATACCGTTTCACATTTGATGGTCTTCCTTCACTTTGCACATGCATTTCATCTATCTTCTTTTCAACGACAATGGAATCCTTGATCATCTTTGCTTGGTATTTGATTACTCTATCCTTCAAGATAATACTGTCATATTTAGCATGTACATCCTCTAGATGGAGTTCAACTTCTTCAAGTATCTTCTGTTGACCTTCTTGAATATTTTCTTCATTCTCCTTTTGAAGATGCAATGTGATACGATCTAACAAATTCTGACGTCCTTCTTCAATTTTGGCTTGCATTTCTGACTTTAACTCATCCGTATTTAAGGATTCCTCAACCTTCTTGCAAATTTCCTCTTGCAGTCTTTTGGTAGATTCTTCATCCAAGATTCTTCTTTCTTCTTTATTTTGATAATTCTTCTTTTCTTCTTTCAATATCTTAACCTCATCCAATAGTTTTTTATTATGGCTTCGTAATCTACATATCTCTTCATCTTTCTTTTTCAAATCTTCTCTTGATTCATCTTTTTCCCACTTGCCTTTGCTAGTCTTTTCTTTCTTTAGGTTCTTAACCTCCTTAATGAGTGATTCATTAAGGGATATTATATTAGATAGCTCCTCACCCTTCTTATTAATCTCTTCCTTTTATTCTTTTAATTCATCTTGAATTCTATACATTTCCTCCATTTTTGTATCCCTAATCCATTTATCTAAGAAGAGTTTTTCAAATTCTTCCCATGTGCAGTGCCATCTAGTATCTTGATCAAAACTCATCCACCACATCCAATATTCATCAGAAAAACAATCTCTTTATTTCCTAGGAGTCATATTATATTTTTTTACCAAACTTAACCATTCCATAGGATTGATTTCATCTTTATCTTCATCTCCTGTAAATTTAGGTATTTCCATTGATTCTTAATTGAGGTCTAACCCCAATCCTTGACTTCCAACCTCTGTATATTAAGGATAATTTTTTCAAATAGTTATAATCCTTGTTCCAATATTCTCTTCTATGTTTTATCTTTCCAATTTATTTTTAATCATCTCAATCAGACATTCCAATCAAAAGTTATGATAGTTTTAAGTGAACATACCTTTGAAACCCTGATTTGGAGTCTGTTCTCCTGACCAAACTTACTTATGATGTATCTATGCAATTTAGGCCCTTATTAGTATGAAATTGTGACTTGTAGTACTATGAAATTTCTTCTCTTCAATGCCACATGTATGACCAAAATTTTATGTGCCAAGTGGAAATTATGGTAACTTCCCCACACCTTGCTAATTTTTGACCTTTCCAGGAGAGAGAACTTGTACAACGTTCCCCGTGCACAATAATTGATATAAAATTATGAAAATTGTACCAGGAATACTATGTCCTGTCCAATGATCAATGCAACTGGTATCACTCAATTTGGATTTTCTATGAATAATTTATGGTTGTTTTACTCGGAACACCTGTTTGAGACTAGTCAACATGCCTAGTCATCTACCCTATCTTGCACAGGGTGTATATAAAAACGTAGGATGATCGAGAAGCTAAAATTTGTATCATAGATAAATTGATAAGTTATTTGAATATTATCCGGATTTCAGGGTCTGAAATGTTATAGAAAAATATTTATATCGAAAATTTCGTGATGACTAAATTAAGGATGATTCCAGAACCCTATCTTACACAGGATATATCTTCAAAAGTATAAGGCCTCAAGAGATGAAATTTGAACCCAACGTACCTTGATCCGTATAATAAACATCCTCCAAGGGGTTCCTTCATAAACTCCATAGAAACAAAGTTATAGATAAAATTCCAAGGTGTCTTAGATGTAGTAGCGAAACCCTAAGACCTTGAGCTCTGATACCAAATGTTATGATCCAAATGCTAAAAATATCATAAAATTACAAAAGTACACACTATGTACAAAATGTCAATGTGGAGCACAACTCCAATATAGATAAGTTACACAATAACTCCTTAAAGAATAGGGGAACCCCCTCCAAATAACCAAATACCATTCATACTTCACAATTTACATGTCAATAATGAATACATGATCTCTTATATATAGCTATTCACACTTGCACATGAGGCACCTTTATCACTAGGCCGACCCTATTACATATGTATTTACACATTACATGTAAATTTAGGCCCATATATGCCCCCCCCCTGGGGTCATATCATATACATTTAGCCATATATATGCCCCCATTGGGTCATAACAAGGGTATACATTATTTAGGATGATATTGTTCAAAGCTCTATACTCAATACACATTTTCCAAGTCCCATCCTTCTTGGTTACTATAATAATAGGTGACCTAGAAGGTGAGGTTCTTGGTCAAATTACTCCTTTCTCTAGCAGTTGTTGCAACTATTTCTTCACTTCATATACTTCTAAGATGGACTATTTGTACAACCCAATATTTGGCAATGGGGAGTTAGGAAACAATTGTATCTCATTCTCCACTTCCATCTTAGGTGGTAATCCTTTAGGCTCCTAAAAAATTCTCTTTCTTCTTGCAACAACTCCTCTGATTGACATTTCTTCTCTTTTGTACATCACTCTGGAGATGCCTTTATTTTTACCAATTCATGACTTGGTTGATTATCTCTTAAGAAAAGTAGTAAAAACTTCATACTAGAATGATCAATTTCTTGACTTGGTTAGCACTTACTAGAGAGATATTGGATTTAACTTTGTGTGCATTGATGAAGAAAGAATTCACATCCTGCATTAGGTGGTATTAGTGTTCTCTCCTCATGAATATTTTATCCCTCATACACATGTAGGGGCTTCCAAACACTACACCACACACATCAAGTGGTACTACATCTACCTCCACTTAAAAAATTTAGTATAAACTTATAGAAAATTTTATCTTACACTATTTTGTGACCTTGAGATATGCATCCTAATGGATATAGGTTAGGATGATCATGAAATTCCAATACAAGATTTCTAACCAGATATTTTTCTATGAGGTTGGCCTATGAACTATAATTGAATAGAGAATCCACCTTTGTCTTCTTGACCTAGATCTTAATATGGAAGCATTTAGTCATATACTTCTCTTCCTTGTGATGAAGGATACTCAAGTTCACCTCCTTATACACTATAGTGTAGATAATATTTTCATCCACATCTGAGATGATCTCTATTAGGTTGCTTGAATCCCTAGATAACAAGTTATTCTTCTTGGAATCCTTCTTATGGTTCTTTGGATCCATCTATGGTTGTAACTTCCAAAACTTATCTTTAGTGTGACCATCAATATTAAAATGGTTGCAATGGTTGTTTGGATCCTTTTGATGACCAAAAATGACCATTTTCAACATTATATGGAGATCGCCTGGTCAGAGCCCCAATTAGCCCCTTATCTGTTTGGGATGGTGATTTCGACTGGTTCTATGGGTCTCTAGTTACCCTTGTCCAATTACTATACTAATCTAAAGTTAATATAATCAAGACTATTCTATATATGAAAATATATATACACAACTATTACACATCATTTTCGTAAAACAAACATCGAAAGGCCCATATGGGACCGAACCACTCCTTCCTAGGGTTCGCTAAATATATTCCGAGGGACTCATCCGAAGGATGAGCTTACAATTCAAGGATATGTTATCCTCCTCAATCTTGTGTAAAAATAAAGAGGTACTCGCGAGAAATGGTGGGGGAAAAATTTGGAAAGAAATGTGTCCAAACCTGTATTCTATGGAAGAACCACTTTTGAACATGACAACCTTTCACTCGCTTTGTGTCTAGGTTGGAAAATATTCTTGTATATTGATCATATTCCTTTATAAGATTACAATTTGGTCTGTGATCCCTATTGTTGAGTCAGTGTTTCCAAGACATTTGTCGTGTCGTCAATATGTTCAAAGAGAAGTTCAACCCGTAAAACTTTCTATTACGTTGGCCATTTCTGCAGTCCTTAAGCCTTCTATTGTGTCAACCATCCCTGAGTCAATCCTGAATCACTTGTTACTCTGATCTACTTCAAATTTTGTTACCTATTTCATATCATTGATGGGGGATACATTAAGTCCCTCTTGTAATGAGTTTTTTCTTGTTGACTTCAACTCATTATCTAGGAATTAGATTTAGAAATCAGTTGGTACCTTGGAACTTGCATGTATCAATGGCAGGTTTCCTTGCTTTTGACAGTGGGTTTTCATTATTGACCCTTGATCGAGAGATTCCACCAAGTGTTCAACTTCAGCTCATAAATTCACACCCGATGGATTGTACTAGTGTACCTTGGGAATCATTGACATTAATGGTGATTTTCCTCTCACTTGTTAATGATATTCACTAACGACTGATAATCAAGTGGTTTCTACCATGTTTGACTTTAGCACATGTATTCACATGGTTAGATTCATACTATAGAGTGGTGGAGATGAAGAACCTAAATATTTTTTGACAGATTCAGGTTGCGTTGGAGTATATTCAGATTGTACTATTGCATAGATCCACAATGTATGTCTCATAGCTATTTTCAAATTTGAGTCTTTAACACATAGATCCATATTGTATTTTTGGTGGCTATGTTCAGATTTGAGTCATAATGGCATGGATCCACCGTGTATGTTTGGTGGCCATGACCTGTCTTACTTGACATGGATCTTTTCATGTTGGAATTTATGCTTTGATTCATTTGTATTCTAAGTATGGGGATGCCTACCTCAATGATGATATATTATTGAACTTTATTTCCTTGTTTGTTGGCAGGTTTCCGACCGATGTGTTCCTTGTTCCCAAAATACACTCGACAAATTATTTCAACTATCACTCTATTCTAACTTCATACTTTGGGGGGATTACTGTTACACATTATTTTCGTCACCCCTATGACTGTTAATCAATGGCCTGAATCCATGAAGAAAAATGAAGACACATTTTCCCAGAAAGATGAAAATTATCTTTTCCTTTGTAAAAACCTTATAAAAAGGGATCGTCACACCTTGCTCATTGTTAAGGGTACGATAATTTAGGATCAATGCATGTTGAACCACAGTGGCCTGCGACGTTGTTGCAGTTTGCAAAGTTTTAAGGGTGCACCATTCTTTTTTACGAAGAAAAAGAGCATCTTCTTGACATTTCTAGAATAAAAGCTTCGAGGGTGAGGTGACCTCCATTTGGTTTGGATATGATTTACATCCCTATTCTAGTGGGATCATCCTAACCTCCTCACCCTATCCTTTTCAACTTATAAAAGGAGGGGAGTTCTCATGGGGAAAGCTATCTTTTTGGTATGGTTAGAGAATTTTTGGAACTTTAGCTTAGTTATAAAGATTCAGCTAATGAGATATTAGTCTAGACAAGAGTTCGGAGTGTTTGGGCCTATTTTGGATTTGAGTTTCACTTTGCCAAGTTGATATTCTGAGTGGCTTTCAAATCTATAGTCTCAGAATTCGTCGAGCAAAAGTGTGTGGGAAACAAAGCACTGTTGGAAGGGACCCTACAACATCAATGCATCAGTTGTATTCTCCTTTTCATATTTCTAATATAGTAATATATTTCTTTCCCATAAAATTGTTCTTATTTTATTGTATGACTCCTTGATCACATACATAGGTTTTGTTAAGTATACCTTGTTTCTTTCACATCGTTGGCTTATGTCTTTTTACAGGTTCAACATACCATAAGCCTTGGAATAGAGCGAGGATTACACTAGTGAGGAAAAACAACATTTAAAAGGTATGTCATTTATCTCTTGTTAGTTAGTATGCTTGATAATTGAAACTTATGGAAAGTTTTATATTCTGTCTTGTTTTGTTCTAGTTTCAGGGTGAAACTAGGGAGATCCATTTGTGTCTGCACTTACCGATTTGTCTGATAACAACAAACTTCTATATGCTAACGTATATTGTTATCTTGTTTTATCAGTAGACAGAAGGAAATGGATTACTCTCTTGCAACATGCTTGCAAGAAAACAACCCTAAGGCTAACACTAGGTGTTATAGGATAAGTCCGTGAGTGCGGACACAAACCGACCTCCCTAGATCCACCTAGTATCTAGAACAAAACAGGACAGAATAATACACTTTCCCTAGATCTAGCCTATTGAATGAACTAAGAGATAAGGGCTATGGACATACCTTATGAACTCTTTCCTTAGATCTTTGTTGTTCCCTTCTTCACTTCAATTCTCTCGCCCCGTCCAAATCACACCAAAATGAACCAATCGAAGTAAAGACAAGTTAAGATATTCAATGACTAGTCTATACATATGATCAAGGAATTATGTAATAAAGTGACATCATCTTTATGGGAAAGGGACATATTACTGTATTGCATTAATTGAAAGAGAAACTTACAACCTGAGCCTTGATTTCATAGGTCTCCTTTCGATGGTTTCTAGCTCTGACACACACACTTGCTCATGCATGAAGAAAATCAACCACATGTGATGACCTTGATGTTGTCTCTTGCTGCTGTAGCATCAATCCTCCATACAGTCTTGCACTAATTATCTAATCAAACTCTTGCTAACTTGCTGAACTTCTTCTTGCTTCCTTACTTAACCCTTTCCATGAGCAATCTCCTCAATATATAGGAAGAGATAGATTAGTTACTTGGATAGGGAATGATCCCAAGATATCTGGAATGACAGAACTTGAATAACCACTCGAAAGCCAACTCATCCTTCTAGAAGATTCCCTTCTAGAAGATTCGAGATCTTTATCTTTTTCCCCTTTAAAATCATGTCCGCACCCTAACCATGAGTACAGTGTGGGAAGTTCGCACCCTAGCTTAA
>ML793335.1:75184-155173 GCA_009831015.1 Picea engelmannii | reverse complement strand
GGTGAGCCACTTGCCTTGGTGTAGGTGCTGCCCTGCTTTGACAACTCGATAAATATGGATCCTTTGCTGTCGAGTGCCCTTAATCTATGTGTCCACAATATGATCACTGGATTCCTGTTGCATGTAGTCAGGGTTGAGATCTATTGGTGTCAACTGTTCTGCTATTTCTGAGGTGTCTAATAATGGTGGGAAATATGGCTGAAGGAGAGCCACATTGAAGACTGGGTGCATGCCAAGGAAAGAGGGAATGTTGAGCTCAAAATAATTGTCACCCACAACCTTGGTGATGGTGTATGACCCATAACAGAGTGGGATAAGCTTCTGATGGGGCCCTGTAAGGCGTTCTTTTGGCAAGTGCAACCAAACTTTGTCGCCCAGCTGAAACGTATGTGGCACCCGATGTTGATCATGGCATTGCTTGTACTTGGCATTGGAATTCTGTAAAATATCCTAAACCTATTGGTGGATGTGGTGGATCCTCTCAATGAATCAGGTGGCTTTGTCAACTTCTAGTGGAGCAGGGGATGAGTCGTCCAAAGTGGTTTCCAGGGGTAGTGCACCATCCATGGGGCCCAATGGTTGGAATCCCAATGCCACCTAAAAGGGGTTGTGGTCAGTTGATCTATGTAGGGCTCACTTGTAGCTATGATGGAAATAGGGAAGAATCTCATCCCATGTGCGGGGGTGATTGGAATTGTACATGTGCAGGATATGTACGATCATCTGATTGACGACCTCAGTTTGGCCATCTATTTGGGGGTGGAAGGCAGTGGATTTGTTGAGCTTGTTATCTAGCAGTGACCAGAGGCTTGACCAGAATGTGTTGAGGAACCAAATATCCCGATATGAGACAATGGTTTGTGGGATCCCAAAATGTGCCCATAATTGTTCAAAGAAGATCTTGGCAGTGAACTCTGTTGTGATGTTCTTCTTGCAGACGACCATAATCGTCATCTTGGAAAAGTGATTAACAACCAAAAAAACAGTCATTTCCCCTCTTGGTGGATGAGAGGCTCGACATGTAGTCCATTGATATGGATTCCCATAGCTTGTCAGGAGTAGGTAGAGGGGTGTACATGCCCTATTTCTTAGTGGTCAGTTTGGAAATAGTGTAGGTGGTGCAGGACCTGATATACTTTCCGACATTCTGTCGAAGTTTCATCAAGTAGAAATGTTTCTGCAACACTTCCACTGTCTTTTCGACACCAAAGTGTCCTGCCACCCGATTGTAGTGAGTTTCCCAAATAAAATTCACGCGCTCGTTTGATGGAACACAAAGATGGCCCAGACGACACAACAACCCATCCTAAAGATGGAAATTAGAGACCATTGAGTTTGCGCCAAAAATTTGGTAGGTGGTGGATAAGTCAGGGTCTATCTCATATAGGTGGGGCCATATAGAGGTCTCATGGATGTAAGAGTCTAGCACCGTGGTGAGTGCCGTGACTAGAGATCAACTGAGGCAATCAACAAATCAGTTGGTACTTCATGTTTTATACTTGATGTTGAGGTGGAACTGATGTAAGTATGTGGACCACTTATGATGGCAGTAATTCGACAATTTTCCTTGGGTCTGCATGAACTGTGGTGGCTTGTGATTAGTGTGGATGACTATCTCCTTCCCAATAATGTAATGTATCCACTAGTGGTAGGCTTGCATAATGGAGTACATTTCTTTTTCGTAATTAGGGTACTTACGGACAACATATGATAGTGTCTCACTATGATATGCCACGGGGTGGCCGTGTTGAGTGAGAAAGACACCCACAACATAGTCTGAAGCATCTGTCTTGATATGAAAGGGATGATGTAGGTACGGTAATGAAAGTAATGGGGATAAGCACAAATGATGCTTCAATTCATCGAAGACTTTTTTTTGGGACAGGCCCCACAATTTTTTTTCCTTACCGCCACCTTTGGTTACTTGGATGAAGGCTCATGCGATATGAGAGAATCCCAACATGAACCTGCGATAGAAATTGGTGAGGACCAAGAAGATCTGAAGCTCAGTGAGTGTGCTTGGGGCTGGACAGTCACAGATGACTTGGATCTTGGCTTGATCCACATGCACACCATGCTGATCAATGATGTAGCCTAAGTAATGGACCCTGTCCATACTGAAGGAGCATTTTTTCAAGTTTGCATATATTTTGTATTGCCGCAGGGTGTGCAGAACCTGCTAAATATGATGCAAGTGTTTCTCCCAAGTCTTGCTGTAGATGAGGTTGTCATCCAGATATGCCACTACAAAAGTATTGGTGAAATGTCACATGATATCGTCCATCATCCTCATAAAAGTTGCTGGAGCATTTGTCAAACCAAAGGGCATGAACAACCATTCAAAAAGACCTTCTTTTGACTTGAAGGTGGTCTTCCATACATCTGTCTGTTCTATTGGGACTTGGTGGTAGACAGACTTCAAATAAATCTTGCTGAAGTATTTGGCCCCCGTGAGCTGATCAAGGAGGTCATCGATTCAGGGAATCGGGTATCGGTTCCGGACTGTGATTTTATTCAGGTCCTAGTAATCAATGTAGAGTCGCCAGGTCCCGTCTTTCTTCTGCACCAGCATGATTGGGCTCCCACAAGGCGATGAGCTAGGACGAATTTTCCCCTTGTGGATAAGTTCTTGGATCTGCCTCTTGATCTCCTCTTTTTCTAACATAGAGCGGGGATAGACTGTCCCATTGGGTAGCGGTGCACCTGGGGTCAGATCGATGGGATTCTTGACATGATAGTGTAGAGGTACCCCTATAGGAGAGGAGAAGATATCTGAGTATTATTCCACGACCTTATCCACTTTCTTCTGTTGTGTGAAGAGATCGACCGTGAAGGCCTTGGATGTGGCTGCGATCTTTCACTCACTCTGAGAGAGAATCATGAAGAAGAAAAATTTCCTGGTCTAAGAGATGACCTTTCTGCATTGCTTGACAAAGATTAAGGAAATAACATTAAGAGGGATTGCTTCAGGTATCCTGTATAATTTCCTGTTTAAAGTAATAATAACACTACGAGCCCTAGAATCATATACAACATGACGTTTCCATAAATAAGGTTGGACCAAAAGAACATTACAAACTTTGATAAGAGAAACATCATACAATACCTCGTCTTTGAAGGGCTTGATGTCGTACGAAAATCGACACTGTTGGCTGATGCGAAGATCGATTCCTTGGCAGAGCCATCCAATGGTGTAGGGATGTGGGTGTGATTTTGTTGGAAGGGACAACCTCTTGATGACCTCTGCTGAGATGAGGTTATTCTGGTTATCACTATCCATGATGAAGTGCAACGGGGTGCCTTTTACCCACATCTGTGAATGGAAAACGCGCTCGCCTTCTTCTGGTTCACCAGGTTGGAGCTTGGTGGTAGGAACAGTGGCACTAGGTTCTGCATCAATGATCTGTCTTCCCCTTTCTGGTTCTGAATTATAGTCATAACCCACATCTAATTCAGAGGCTTTCACTTCGGCCACCAACGACTTCTTTGAGTGGCAATCAACAGTGTTATGCCAAGGGGTCTTATGGAAGTCACACCACTTCCCGGTATCTTTCTTTGTCTTTTCGATGTCCTTCTTTGCTTGCGGCTTGGACTGGTTGTCTTGATACTGTCCATATTTTCTCTGTCCTTTGTTTTATGGGTTGGGCCATCCTTTCCTATATTTTTCTATGAGGGGTTCCCAGGCCCAAATTGCCACGTCTTTTGTTTGAGCTTCTGCTCGATTTTGATGACATATCGACATGCCATGCCTAAGGATGAGATGTATAGAAATTCCATCTCAGTCTGGATGTATCTATGCAGAGAACCACGATACTTGAGCACCAGATGTCACTCCAAATATTTGATACCCATCTTGGTGCGCAAGGCATGGAAGATATTTGTGAACTTTGGCACTGCTTGGTCTCTTTCTTGCTGCATTGTGGTCCATTTGGTATATAAGTCGTCATAACTTATGACAGGGTAGTATTGTTCCTTAATAGCATCCCTGAAGGATTCCCAGATGGATGCGACTGTAAATAATGAGGGTTCCTCTATTTTCTTTTTCTCACAGAAAGTTTCCTACCAATCTTTGACATGGGGAATGGCTTTCAGGAGCACAAAAGTAATCTTTTCTATATTTGAAAAGTTATGGAAAAAAAAATGCCCTTCCAGTAGATTCAACCACTTGTCTACAACATCTGCGTCTATCTGACCTTCAAATATATGAATATCGAAGTTGATTTGTACCTTGAAGGGGGAGGCGCCTCCGCTCGAGGAATATGCGTCGCCTGTTGGTAGCCACCGAAGGAGCGAAACTATCCATCATTTCGTTCCTCTGTTGCGTGAGGGATTCCTCAAGCAACATTTTGAAAGGATCTCCTGTCCTGTCATCTTTCTTTTCTCTTGCCATGAGAGGTCGCTTGGGTGTGCAAGAGCTTTTGTCGTCAAGAGAAACAAGATCGAGACCCAATTATTTGTACCCTTACCTCATTGGGGACATGCATTAAAACGACAAGGATAAAACCACTCTGATACCACTGATCCAGATTTTATGAGCATAACAAAATGGATATAGATTATTAAAAGATGCGTAATACCGAATAATAGAGATACAATAAAACTAGTTTTGTATTCAATAAAGAAATAAGCTGAAACTGTAACATGCAACGAAAAACAAGCTTGCTGGAATGGTGGCGACTTATCTCTGAGAAGAGATGTGATGGCTGCGCTCATTCAAAAGAGGATCCTTACAATGAGGTTTTGAAGGGATTTTTTAAAATAATCATGAATTCCAAAACCCTAGACATCCAAAAACCTAACCCTAGGAGATGAAGTGCCAAAATTCGTGTGGGCCCCGTTGGGGTAAGCTAGTACATCAACTTCCCAAGGTCATAACTTTTGCATACGATCTCCGTTTTAGTCACACGATAGCCCATTGGAAAGATCTATCCGAGGAATACACATGTTTCTGTAAGACTCTGACTCTGTCTATAGTCTAATTGTGACGAGCCTTAAAAACACTATTTAGGGCCTCAAGACAGACCCATAAGTCAGGTACCTAAAAACTAGGAAAAAACTGCCAAAGTGGAAAACTACCAAAATGAACCAGTTGGAATAGGTGGGAGGCCACCGACATCCATCTGGATAAAAAATGGTTCAAACTATTTTTAAATCCTTTTAATATAAGGTAAACGGGTCTGTTTCTGAGGGGGTTTTCAACTGTTTCAAGATATTAATCACTGATCGCCCAAAAATTGACTTGCAAAATTGCCTCCTATGAGATGGGATAACAACAAATCTGCTCCTCCTATCTCTTGATAATATTTCTCCCAAAATTTTGATTTTATGGGAGAATGCTTTTAGAATAAGGTAATTGACCCTGTTTATGAAGTGGGGTTTCAACCGTTTCACTAGATTCCTCATTTTTTGCTCAGAATATAAGTTTGAAGTTAGCCTCCTGAAATTGACCTGAAATCTAGTCTTACTCACACAGATCATGATTTCTCCAAATATCTTCACTTTCTGAGAAAATAATATGGATTTTAAGTAAACTGGCCTGTTTTGGAAGTGGGTTTCAAACCGTTTCCTCAAATGCTTCACCGTTTTGTTGGGATGGAATCTACAAAATTACCTCTTGAAGATTGATGTGTTTCCAATCTCAGAAAATACATGTCACTCTGATCATGATTTATCCCAATTTGTTCATGTTGTGAGGAAATCCTTTGGATTTTAAGTAATTAAGTAAATAAACCCATTTTGGAAGTGGGTTTTCAACCGTTTGAATATATTCATCACCGTTTCTCTAGGAAGAAGAATGGAAGATCGCCTCCTGAAACTGATACAAATTTTCAATTTGATCTTTCCTAAGCATTATGTCTTGTAGAGATGAAAAATCCCAACTAAAAGATACATTTGGAAACTGAAGTTGAATTGCAGAAATGTCATAGACACTTGTAACAAAAAGAAATTAAATTAATAACAAAAATCTATTAAAAGATGAACTACAAGATCTTTAAATCTTAATTAACCAAAATTAATAAAATCAAATCAGATTGATATCACACCTTGTAGATAAAGAATAAATGTATAACTTAATTGGACATTATGTTTTAAAATTGAGGATATTATGCACACTTGAGGAAATTATTTTTATAAGATTTAATAAACACTCAATTGTTGGAAAATTTTAATCAACCAATAAACCATATTTTAGAATCACATGTTAATTATTGAATGATAAACATATTCTTCATAATTTTGTTTTAGAACGAAGTGAATATGAGGAATTCATATTAAAACTACTTCCAATAATTAACCAAGATGTTGTGATTTAATAATGTCCAATGAAAAATTAATCCAATCACCTAAATGATAAAATATTTACATGACTATATAATAAAATCAAACCAAACCAATCATATCAAGAGGATGATGATGAGAATGTCAAAAGGACAAAAAAGGCATAAAAAAAAAACTAGAAATATAAAACCAAAAACAAATCAAGGTGACATTACCAAAATTAATAAGGGGAGTCTTTTAATTTTTGAGAAAATTATGGGGGGTGTTGTGGCCACAACAATTGGTGATGCACTGGGATGAAGCAATTGTCTATAGTGTATAAATAGTTGGATTAAATTTATGAAAGATCGAAATGAAAGCTTTCAAAAATTTCTTGCACACTACGCCATTCCCAAAGGTCCCAGATAAGACAAAATCAAAGAAAAATAATTTTTTTAAAGATAAAAGTACTTAAATGCCCAGTTCCAAGACAATGAATCCAAAAATAGGAAATATTTATTAACTTTTAATTACATATCTACTATTGGATAGTAAAATTAGCTAGGAGGCTTTAAGGATTAGTATGCATCTATTACCTCTTTTACCCGAAATTGCTTCATTGCCAACATGCTTGTTCAATACCCCGATGAAGTTGTCTTGATACCATGTATGCATTGACCCACTGCCAACAAGCTTGTTCATTACCCTGATAGGTTTTCATACACTTACCACACATATGTGCTTTCAAATTTCTTACCAATCTTTTGATTAACATATTTGAAGAATTGTGTTTAGCAATTGGGTGAAGAAAGCAGAGTGCTTTGAGAGATTCTATTTAAATAAATATATATGATAGTATTTATGTTTGACCCCACTAGTATTCTCTCCATCCACCAAAGTAGAGGCTTTAATTCTAGAGGGTTATGGGAGGGATTCAAAGTAAAGACTGTAGGAAATTCTTTCCTTTATAAAAGTGAACTCATAATACTTGAAACATATCTTAATATTCCCATAGATAGTAGTTGATGTATAGTAAAAGTGAAAATTAGGTATAGATGACCTTTAGATAAATGAAATCCTATTTAAAAAAAATATAGAGTAAGGATTCCCCCATGTAAACCAACTGGTGTAGCTTAGAAAGATCTTCCCTCATATAAATTTTAGAGAAGTCATGAAATCAAATCAAGACTAAGAGTAGACCTGAACTAGAAAATTGATCAAATGTACATGTATGAGATCTTAGAGAAAGTTCATTAAAATGATTCTTTTTCGTTTCTTTATTCTGATATTTATTGATGGATACTTGAAAATTATTTTTATGTATACTAATTCCTTCGTTTTTTTGGAAATGAGTAAAATATGAAGGGAGTAGTTCTTGAAATGAATGATGACTACTTGGAAAAGAGCCATCAAACAAGTCAGTGTATAATGAATAATGACTGTTTGAACATATGTGATTGAAATCATTTTTATGAAGACAATAATAATTATTATTATTATTAGTATTTGAGGTTTGAGTCATTGATTCATCATTATCCTCTGCATCATAAACAACCAATTTATCATTATCAAAATTAGTTTTAGGAATATAATTAATTTGATCTAATATATCTATTCTTTCCTGAAACTGATTATCAACATGTTCCGAACTATTTATTAGAACATGCTTATTAATATCATCAATAATCTCAAAAGAATCATTTGTAACATCTATTGTAGTATGTACACTTAGAAAATAAAAGTTTTCAAGTTCATTAAAGTCATTATGTATACAAGGAAGAGAACATAAATGAATAAACCATTGAGTTAAATCTTCGTCTGAAGGTTTATCATCAACATGAAATTTAAAAGTGATTAATTTGAATCTAATATGAAAATCAATATTAGATTCACCCTCTATTTTTTGTAAGTTTTGAAGTTTTGTACATATTTCATCATAATCATAATAATCTTGAAATGTATAAACAAACTCACTTGCAAACTGATCCCATGTATGTATGGATGCAAATAGAAATGATTTGCACCATTTCTTGGCTTGGCCTGTAAATGTAAGAGTAAAAATTCTACATAGAATGGCATCATCAATATCATAAAAAGAAGAATTTGTAAAATTTTGAATAAATTGCAAAACATGATCATATGCAAAAATTTTGTTCTTACCATCGAATTTTACCTTCAACAAGTACTTTACTACCTTTGTTGGAGTGCTGCAGGATACTCGACCATATACACAACTCCAAATAGGAAGTTTAGGATGCATTAAAAATAAATGAAAGAATTAAAAACAATAGCTCAAACAATAATCAAATTATTATGGACACTCGTCAATGGCCCTCCTTCTAGCGCAAAAAATGTTGATGGCCAAAACTGACCATGTTCAAAATTATAGGGAGATCACCTGGTCAGAGCCCCAATTAGGCCCTTATCCATTTTGGATGGTAATTCCAACTGGTTCTATGGGTCTCTAGTTACCCTTGTCTTAAGACTAGCCTAATCTAAAGTTAATCTAATCAGGACTATTCTATATATAAAATGATATATACACAACCTTCTATTTGCTAATGTATATTGTTACCTGATTTTATCAGTAGAAAGAAGGAAAGGGATTACTCTCTTGCAACATGCTTGAAAGAAATCAACCCTAAGGATGACACAAGGGCTCAACTATGCCACAATGGATTTTTCTCCTGTGAAAGGAGACTTTATGGACTTAAATGCAAATGCAACTTTAATCTATGATGCAAGTTAACAAAAAAGAAAACCTATGTTAATCAGGAGAAGGATAACCTTACTCCTAATCAAGAGCAAGAATATCTAATAAGAAGAGGGAAGGACTGTAATTGTATTTGGGGTTAATATGGACCTACAAATCATCAAAATAGTTCAAGGATTTATAGGTTGTTCAAGCAAATACACAATGAAATATTTTTGATAAATAGTTATAAAAAACTCATTTATATACCCAAATACAATCATGTAAAATGAATTCATTGTGAGATTTATATTGAACTAATGAAACAGTTCATTTTAATCCAATATAAAGGGAAATCAAGACAAGTTTGAAAATTATCAATAAATAATTATTAATCACTACAAATTAATCTCCATGAAATCATAATCAATCTTGGTTCAAATCATGTGAAACCTTGCAAAGATAGCGTTAAACAAAACATTCACCAACATAAAACAAATGAGATCATAAATAGTTCTCATATCGATTGTCAATACATTAATGAAACATAATTCAAACAAAAATGAAAAACAGTCATCAAATAAATAAGTCTGCAAATCAAATACAACAATGTAATGAAATGAAAACTTATTATTATTAGTTCTAAAAGTTGTCATACAGTCCTCTCTAGTTTCATATTTGGAACCCCCAATACACAAGAATAATCATAGTTTTATATAGTATTTTATACCTAGTTTGAATCCCTCTTGAGTTTGTCAAAACTTGCTCAAGAATCAACTATAGAATTCAGAACATAATCAACTACAGAATTTGCAAAATGCTAATTCTTGACATAACTCACCCAGAAAACACATCATATCTCCCAAACGATTAAACATATTTGGAAGTCCTCTTAGGATAAGTTAAATGGGTCTATTTCTGAGGTGGGTTTCAACCATTTCATGATATTAATCACTGATCGCCTGAAAATCGACTTGCAAAATTGATTCCTCTGAGCTGGCATAACAACAAATATGGTCTGCCTACTTCCTGATAATATTTCTCCCAAAAGGTTGAGTTTCTGGGAGAATCCTTTTAGGATAAGGTAATTGACCCTTTTTATGAAGTGTTTTTTCAACCATTTCACCATATTCCTCTTTTGTTTCTCATAATCTAAATTTGAAGTTACCCTCCTGAAATTGAACTGAATTCTAATCTGACTTAGTCAGATCATTGTTTCTCCAAATCTATTCACTTTCTGAGAAAATCCTATGGAATTTAAGTAAATTGGTCTGTTTTGGAAGTCGGTTTCAAACAGTTTCCTCAAATTCTTCACCGTTTGGCTGATATTGAATCTAGAAAATTGCCTCCTGAATATTGATGCGTTTCCAATCTCAGAAAATACATGTCACTCCAATCAGTATTTCTACCAATCTATTCACTTTATGAGGAAATACTTTGTAGGTTGAGTAAATCGATCCATTTTGGAAGTGGGTTTTCAACCGTTTGAATATATTCCTCACCGTTTGTTCAGGAAGAAGAATGGAAGATAGCCTCCTGAAACTGATGCAAATTTTAAATTTGATCTTGCCCAAACATTATGTCTTGTAGAGAAGAAAAATCCCAACTAAAAGATATATTTGGAAATTGAAGTTGAATTGTAGATATCTCATAGACACTTGTAACAAAATTAAATTAAATTAATAACACAAATCTATTAAAATATGAACTACAAGATCTCCAAATCTTAATTAACCAAAATTAATAAAATCAAATTAGATGGATATCACACCTTCTAGATAAAGAATAAATGTATAACTTAACTAGACATTATGTTTTGAAATTGAGGATATTATGCAAACTTGAGGAAATTAATTTTATAAGATTTAATAAACACTCAATTGTTGACAAATTTTAATCAACCAATAAACCATATTTTAGAATCACATGTTAATTATTGAATGATAAAAATATTCTTCATAATTTTGTTTTAGAATGAAGTGAATGTGAGGAATTCATATTAAAACTACTTCCAATAATTAACCAAGATGTTGTGATTTAATAATGTCAAATGAAAAACCGATCCAATCACCTAAATGACAAAATATTTACATGACTATATAAGAAAATCAAACCAAACCAATCATATCAAGAGGAAGATGATGAGAATGTCAAAAGGACAAACAAGACATAAAAAAAAAAACTAGAAATATAAAACCAAAAACAAATCAAGGTGACATTACCAAAATTAAGGGAACCCCTATAATTTTTGAGAAAATTATCGGGGGTGTTATGGCCACAACAGATCCTTATACTAATGTGCAATGCTTGTTTTTTTATTTTCCTTTCCTTTCCACTTCTTCCTCACCTCTTTAGAAGCATATTGGTGGTGTTTCTATCTAGAACCACTTGGTTGTCCTTTCTTATTTCCTATATTGTCCAAGTATTGTGCTTGCACACAAACCTCATTAGTTGTCCTAGGTTTAAAGAGAATCACTTGCTTCTGTAAATGATTGTGTATACCCATGAGATACTTGATGATTATTTATTCTTTATTGGGGTATATACCTAACATAATCACCATGTTTCTAAACTAAGTGGTGTATTCGTTCACACTCTGCCCTTGCCTTTGCTTGAAGTGATGCCAAATGATCCACTGGTCCTCTACATACCCAATAGGGTAGAACTAGAAGTTGATGAGGATTTTAAATTCCTCAGACTTAGTTACTAGTGGATCAATATCTAGCCTAATTATATTTATGTGGTTTTCCTACTAGGTTAGGGAATGCCCCTCTAGTTTTAGTTGGGAAAATTAAATCATTTTCTCTTCTTCTATGTTATGGACACTGAAATAAATTTATAACAATTGCAACAAATGATTTAACTTAAAAACATAAATCCCACTTTGATAGAGTTTTATGTCCACTTTCACTTCCATTTTAAATAGATATTGTGAAGAAGTGATGACATTGGAACTTGGTTTCTCTTTCTCTAGTTATTTTCTTAGCTAATTTTCTAGGTTTTCATTTTCTCCCAATTTCTTGTCTGACCCAACTTCTAAGTTAGAGCCACCAACCTCCCCAAAAGGTCCAAAATTGTTTTCTAGAGCCACCATGAGGAGGGCCATGTTGTGAGAGATATAAACAACTTGTTCTTCCATCTTAAAAAATATCTCCTCTGCCTCATCCCAAGGGTTGTTACAATTGGACTCATTCACCATGGATAGGGTTTTGATACTTCCTTCCTAATCCAATTCTTAGATCCTAAAACTTCCCACAAAAAACCTAGAGAAAACTACTCTAATACCAATATGATCTATAAGCGTTCGTGGATATTATACCAGAATGGTTTGTCACAACATATCTTACAACATTTTGAAATATTTTATTATGTACTTTATTACCTTAGACCTAAGATTTATTATTACTAGCGTAGCGCTCAAAATTATGGAAATAAGTAAAACCAAAATGAAAGGAACAAGAAAAATAACACACCATCCATATAAATGAACACAATATGTGACATGGGAAACCAAATATAGGATAAAACCCAACTATAATGTGAGGCCTATGCTCTACTCTCTTTTTCTTAGTTATGAAATGAAAGTACAAAGAAAGGGGCACTCACTATGGATTTTCCATGGACACTATGGCTCAAATGATTTCTACAAAATCTTCTACCTCCTTTGTTATGCTTCAATATATCACTCCTAGATGCTCTACTCAACTATGGAACAATAAAAATACTAAAAGAATGAAACCCCTTCCTTTATAAGCAACTCAATATTTAACATAGCATGATAACCATGTAGCATTAGCATTAGGGTTTATGCACGCCTCAACCCTCAATTAGTGTTGGGATTTTGGACACTCTAGAATCTTCTTGGAATTCCCCACATGATTAGCCTCACATGTGTGAGTAATGGGGGTTGACAGGGCATCCACTAGGTACCAAGGTGGTCAATAGGGTAGGTCAACTTGTGGGAGGCATAAATTTTGCATACAAACTTTGATTGAGGTGATTTTTGCATCAATGGAAAGAATATAATGTGTAGAGAATCATATTGGTTGCCTTTCTATTTGGAACCACTTAGTTGTCCTTTATTATTTCATATATTCTATAGGTACTGTGCTTTCACATAGGCCTCATCAATTGTCCTAGGCTTAAAGAGAATCACTTATTTATGTAAATGGATGTGTAGACCCACCAAATAATTGAGGAGTATGTTTGGGTTCTTGGGATATATACACAACATAATCACCATTTTTTTGAACTCATTGTTGCACTTTTTCATAATATTCCTTTTCCTCTTCCTGAAGTGATGCCAATGGATCCACTGGTCCTCTACATACCCAATGGGGTAGAAATAGGAGTTGATGAGGGTTTTAAATGCCTCCCACTTATTTACTAGTGGATCATCCTCCAACCTAAGTGTCTATGTGTGACTTTCCCACCAGGTTAGGGCATGACCTTCTAGTTTCAGTCAGGAAAATGAAATATTTTTATCTTCTTCTGTGTTATGGACACCAAAATAAAATTCTAACTGTTCCAACCAATGATTCAACTTAAGAACATCAATCTCACCTTGGTAGGTTTTGATGTCCACTTTAAATTCCATTTTAAATAAATATTATAAAGAAGTTATGATATTGTAACTTGGTTTCTCTTTCTCTTGATATTTTTCTAGCTTATTTTCTAGGTCTTCATTATCTCCTAATTTCCCTTTTTATCCAACTTCTAAGTTAGAGCGACGAATCTCCCCAAAAGGTCCAAAATTATTCGTTAGAGATTCCATGAGGAGGGTGATCCAGATTTATGAGCAAACAAAATGAAACACATACATAAGACAAAAACATAGAGACACAAAAATACTCAATTTCTATTAAGGATTGAAATATGTAGAGACTGTAAAACAAAATACATAGTGAAATGAACTCTCTAGAATGGTGGTAGCTTATCTTTGAGAAGAGATGTGATAGTTACATGAATTTACAAGAAGCTGATTAAAATGAGGCTCCCAAGGCATTTTTAACATAAAGCATAAATGAGAAAACCCTAAACATCCAAAACGATAACCCCAAAAGATGAAACTCTAAAACGTTTGTGGGCTCTGATGGGGATAGTTGATAGATCAACTTCCGTAGGGTGTAACTTTTGCATAAGATCTTCGTTTGGGGAAATTGATAGCTCATCCGAAAGGTCTAGACAAGGAGTACACATTCAGAATGGCCCAATACATTCCATAAAGCATATAGTGGGCACTTCCACATTACAAAAACGTCGTTTAGGGCCTCAAAACGAGCCCATAATGTTGTGGCCTAAAAAAATGTAGAAAAACTGCCAAAATAGAAGTTGAATGTTGAGACAGTGGAATAGGTGGGAGATCACTGATGTCAACCTAGATCAGTTTTCCTCCCTTAGGAATAAATGGTCTCCATTGCATTGAGTCCCTCCATCAAATGGGGAATATTCTACTGAACTTGATGCCTAGTGAGCCACTTGCCTTGGTGCAGTAGTTGCTCTGCTTTGAAAAGTTGATAGAGTTGGATATTATGTTGGCGGGTGCTCTTAACTTGTGTGTCCATGTTTCGATTAATGGTATCCTCTTCTGTGTAATCAAGGTTGATATTTGTAGGTGTTAGCTGCTCTGCCACCTCTGATGTGTCCATAAGTGGTGCATAGTATGGCCGAAGGAGGTCCACATTGAATACTGGGTGTAATCCAAGGAAGGAGGGAATATTTAACTCAAAATCTTTATCTCCCACAACCTTGGTGATTGTGTAAGGTCCATAGTGAAGTGACTGGAACCTCTGGTGGGGTTCTATAAGGTGCCCTTTCTGAAAATGAAACCAAACCTTGTCACCTACCTGAAACTTGTGGGGAACTCGATGTTGATCATGGCACTGCTTGTACTTAGCATTGGATTTCTGCAAAATATCATGTACATGTTGGAAGATGTGTTGAATTTGTTCAATAAATTTGGTGGCCTTGTTGGCCTTAGATTGAGCATGGGAATATTCTTCCTGTGTGGATGGAAGGGGTAGTACATCAATCAGGTTCAATGGTTGAAAAATCAGGCCCACCTAAAAAGGGATATGGCTAGTTGAGATATGGACTGATCTATTGTATCTTTGTTGGACATAAGTAAGGCTCTCATCCCATGTGCATGGATGCTTGGATTTGTGCATGCACAATAGATGCATGATCATCATATTGACGAACTCTGTCTGTCCATTAGTCTGAGGGTGGAAGGCAGTGGATTTGGTGAGATTGGTGTCCAAGAAAAAACAGAGTCTCGACCAAAATGTGCTCAAGAATATGCTATCCCGATTTGATATGATGGTCTGTGGTAGTCGAAAGTGCAGCCATCCATGCTCGAAGAAGAGCTTGGCGGTGACCTTGGCTGTGATACTCTTCTTTCAGGTGGGCATAATGACCATATTAAAGAATCGATCAACAACCATGAATACATAGCCATTTCCATGCTTGGTGGAGGGGAGACCTCACATGTAGTCCATCGAGATGGATTCCCAGGGCCTTTCAGGAGTAGGTAGAGGGGTGTACATTCCTTTTTTTTTAATGGTCGGCTTGACAATGGAATGAGAAGTGTATGATACTTACTAACATCCTGTCGAAGCTTCGACCAATAGAAATACTTCAGTAGTACCCCCACTATATTATCCAAACAAAAGTGTTCTGCCACCTAAACATAGTGGGATTCCCAAATCAACTTCACACGCTTACTTGAAGGAACAAAAACATGACCTAGATGGCATAAAATTCCATCCTGAAGGTGGAAGTCGGAAACGACCATCCCTGTTCTCAACATATGGTAGGCCATAGCGAAGTTAGGATCACTGTCATAGAGTTGGGACCAGCCATAGGTCTCATTCATGCAATAGTCAAGCACCGTGGTTAGTGATGCAACTAAAGGTATATTGAGGTATTCAACAAAGCAATTGGTGATCCATTTCTTATACTTAATTCTGAGGTGAAAATTTTGCAAGTATGTGGACCACTTTTGATGGTGTTCATTCTGTAATTTTCCTCATGTCTGCATGAATTATAGAGGCCTATGATCTATATGGATGAATGCATCCTTCCCTAGAATGTAATGTTTCCATTGGCGACAGACTTATACGATGGAATACATTTCTTTGTCATAGGTGGGGTACTTATAGATGGCATATGAGAGTGTCTCATTATAATAAGCCACTAGATGAATATGTTGAGTGAGAACGAAACCAACAACATAATCAAAATCACAGGTCTCAATCTAAAATGATTGTTGCAGATCGTGTAAGGCAAGCACTAGGGATGAGCATAAGCTATGTTTTGGATCATCAAAATATTTTTTCTATGATCTGCTCCACACAAATTTTCCTTTGCAACCACCCTTGGTCACTTTGATAAGAACCCATGCGATATGGAAGAACCCCAATAAAAATCTACGAGAGAAGTTGGTGAGGCCTAAGAAGCTTTGAAGCTTGGTGAGTGTTGTTGGGGATGGAAAACCACGAATGACATGGATATTGGCTGGATAGACATGCACACCATGCTCATCTACAATGTATTCAATGTATTGGACCTTGTTCATGACAAAGGAGCATTTCTCTAAGTTAACATATAACTTGTGTTGTCGCAGAGTGTTGAGGACCTACTATTGTGCTGAGTGTTCTTCCCAACTCTTGATGAAGATGAGGATATCATCCACATATACAACCAAAAAGGAATTGCTGAAGGGCCACAATATGTCATCCATCAACCTCATGAAGGTGGATGGGGAATTCATCAAGCCAAAGGGCATGAAAAACCACTCAAAAATACCTTCTTTAGACTTGAAAGTGGTCTTCCATACATCAATTTGTTCTATGGGGACTTGGTGGTAGCGATAATTCAGATCAATATTACTAAAATACCTTCCCCCCTTGAGCTGGTCGAGAAGGTCATCAATTTAGGGAATTGGGTACTGATTCTCGACTATGATGTTTTTCAGAGCTCTATAATCAATACAAATTTCCCAGGTCCCGTATTTCTTTTTACGAGCATGATTGGGATTCCCTCGAGTGAGGATATTGGTCAAATGTCCCATTTTTGGAGAAAAGTTTGGATTTGACACTTGATTTCCTCATTTTCCAAGAGAGAATATCGATACACTGGCTCATTAGGAAAAGGCATTCCAAGAGTTATCTCAATTGAATGATTGACCTAATAGTGGAGAGGCACCCCAGTAGGTGAGGTAAATATGTATTTATATTATTACATGACCCCGCCCACTTGCTTCTACTGTGTAGAGGAGCCCTATGCAGAGGCCATGGATGTGGCAATGACCTTTCGTTGACTCTGAGAGATAATCATGAAGAGGAAAAATTTCCCAGTCTGGGAGATGACCTTCCTGCACTGCTTAACTGAGACCAAAGAAATTTCGGTAGGTGGAGCTACCTCTGGGATACTATACAATTGTCTACTCATAGTAACAATGACACTACAAGGTCTAGTCTCATATACAACATGTTGTTTCCACATATATGGTTGGCCTAAAAGAACATCACAAACTTCAAGTGGGGAAACATCACACAATACCTCATCCTTGAAGGGATTGATGCCATAGGGAAGGTGACATGATTGGATGATGCAAAGATCTCATCCTTGGATTAGCCACCCTATGTTGTACGAATGTGGATGTGGTGTTGTCAAAAATTCCAACCACTTCATGACCTCTGCTGAGATGAGGTTATTTTTTCTTTCACTATCAACAATGAAATGCATAGGATCACCCTTCACCCACATTTACTAGTGAAAAGGGAACTGACCTTCCTATGGATCTTCTGGTTCATTTGGCTGGATCTTGGTGGCACGTGGGATTCACCTTTTTGACCACTATCTTATCACATTCATTCATAAAGGGGGTTTTTAAATTGTGAAAAATAAGGTCAATATATTTTTAGTATTGGGGGGGGGGATGCAGGGTATCAATTGGTTTATATGTATTGGGGGGTAGAAAAAGGGGTATCTACTAAAAATAGGTTTTATTTATTTTAAATGTATATTAGGATGGGTGTTCAACATAAGAATTTTTGGAGGTATTTATCAATATCTAGTAAAATTAGGGGTATTCTTTAATATTCCATGAATGCACATGCTATGTCACAGGTTCTCTAAGTGAAGACCCCATTCTTTGTGGTAGTGACTGTGGCACTGGGTTCTACATCAATGATCCACTTCACCTTCTCTAGATTTGAATCAGATTTGGAGCCTGGATCTAACTCTAAGTATTTCAACTCAACCACCAATGACTTCTTCGAGTGATATTCATCGATGTCGTGCCAGGGTATTTTATGGAATTCACACCACTTCCTAGTGTCTTTATTCATCTTCCCATTACCCTTATTTGTTTGTGGCTTAGATTAGTTGTCCTACGGTTGTCCATCCTTGATTTTTACTTTTTTCTTTGTGCTAGGGATGCCTTTTCCCAAATTTTTTTGTGATGTGCTCCTAGATCCAAACTCCCGCTTATTCTTCTGCTTAAAGTTTTTCTCGATTTTGACAACATATCAATAAGCATCTCCCAATGATGAGATGTACAAAAAATCCATTTCTATTTGGATGTACCTGTATATTGCCTCACAATATTTTAGAACAAGATGCCCCTCAGAGTCTATGATACCTATATTGGTGTGAAAGGTATGGAAGGTATTTTTGAACTCTGGCACAATTTTGTCCCTCTATGGATGGAGTGCGGTCCATCTCGTGTATTGGTCATCATAGTTTCCAATAGGGTAATATTGTTCCTTGAGGGAATCCATAAAAGAGACCCAAGTGGGATCAGCCCCAAATATTCCAGGCTCTGTGGAATTTTTCTCACAGTAAGTCTCCCACTAATGTTTGACATGGGGGACCGCCTTAAGGAGTGCAAATGTGATATTTTCCCTATTGGAAAAATTGTGGATAGAGAAATAACCTTCTAGTAGATTTAACCATTTTTCCAAAGAATCCACATATATCCGACCTTCAAATATGGGAATATCAAAATTAACTTGTACATTGAAGGAGGAGGTGCCTCCAAAGTGGCCACTTGAAGAGGATGCCTTTGTTGTTTTTTAAAATCACAGAAGGATTTGGGAAAACTAATCCATCATCTCGCTCCTTTGTTTTGCGAGCACTTCCATGAGAAACAACTTATTATGATATCCTACTCCCTCATCTCTCTATTCCTCTGCCATGGACAACCGCGGGGGTCGGTGAGGATAGTCTTCCAAAGGTTCAACCAATTTGAGTCCCAATGCCTGATACCCTGACCTTGTTGGGGACATGCATAGAGAAATTGATAAAGAGAAGACTGCTTTGATACCACTCATCCAGATTTATGAGGGAAAAAAATGAAACACATAAATAAGATAGAAATAAAGAGATTAAATAATACTCAATTTCTATTAAATTCTGAAATATGCATACATTATAAAAGACACTACATAGTGAAACAAAATCGCTATAATAGTGGTAGCTTAACTTTGAAAAGAGATGCGACAGATACATGAATTCAAAAGAAGATGATTAAAATGAGGTTTCCAAGGCCTTTTTAACATAAATAATAAATGATAAAACCATAAACATCCAAAACCCTAACCCCAAAAGATGAAACACCAAAAGGTTTGTGGGCACTGATGGGGGTAGTTGATACATCAACTTCCCTAGGGTGTAACTTTTTCATATGATGTTCGTTTGGGGTGCTAAATACCTCGTTGGAAAGGTCTAGATAAGGAGTACACATTAAAAACAACCCAATGCATTGCAACATGCATCAGTTGGGCGCTTCCACATATAAAAAACATCGTTTAGGGCCTCAAAATGGCCCCAGAAGTTTGGGACCCGAAAACTGTAGAAAAATTGCCAAAATGGAAATTGTATGTTGAGCTAGTGGAATAGGTGGGAGGCCACTGATTTCCACCTAGATAATAGGGCCAAGTTCCAATATATATCAACAACTTGTTATTCCATATTTGAAAATATCTCCTTTTCCTTGTCCTAAGGTTTGTTATGACTGGAATCATCTGCGTTGGCTAGGGTTCTGAGACATCCTTCTTAAGTTGATTCCTAGATCCTAGAAATTCCCAAAAAAACTAGAAATAAAAAATACTTTGATACCAATGTGATCTATAAACTACCATGGATATTCCACTAGAGTTGTTTTTCACAACATATCTTTCAATATTTTGAAATATTTTACTATGTAGTTTAATACCTTAGATATCAGATTTATTATTACTAGTGTAGTGCCAAAATTACTAAAATAACTAGAACCAAAATGAAAGAATAAAAATAACACCATCCAAACAAATGGACATAATGTGTGACTTGAGAAATCCATTATGAGAGAAAACTCTCCTCATGAAGATTGAATCCCTCATGTACATGTAGGGGCTTGCAAAGAATACACCACACACATCAAGTGGTACTCCATCTACCTCCTTTTCATCAATATAGTATACACTTACATAAAATTTGATCTTACATTGTTTAGTGACATTGATCTCTCCATCCTTATTTACCCATCCTAATGGATATGGGTTAGGATGATCATGAAATTCCAATCCAATATTGTTGACTAGATATTCTACTATGAGGTTAGCATATGAACATAATACAATAGAGCATCCACCTTTACCTTCTTGACCTAGTTCTTAATATGGAATAACATATCCTTGTCTTCCTTGTGATGGAGGCTACTCGTATTCACCTCCTTTTGCATTCTAATGAAGACAATATTTTCATTCACATATGAGCTTCTCTCTACTAGGTTTCCTAAATCCATGGCTAGTAGGTTCTTCTTCTTAGCATCCTTCTTATGGTTCTTTGGATTCATATCTAGATGTAGTTTCCAACACTTATCTTCAGTGTGACAATCGATATTACAATGGTTGAATTGATTGTTTGGATCCTTGCACTAATATGTAGTGGCTGATGTTTTATTCTCCTTTCCTTTCAACTTCTTTTTCCCCTCCTTGGAACCATATTGGTGGTTTTTCTATTTGGAACCACTCGGGTATCCTTTCTTATTACCTATATTATCTAGGTATTTTTCTTGCAGATAGGCCTCATCAATTGTCCTAGGTTTAAAGAGAATCACTTGCTTCCATAAATGACCATGTATACCCCCAAGATACTTGAGAAATGTATCCAGGTTATTGTGAGATATACCCAATATAATCACCATTTTTTAGAACTCATTGGTGTACTCTTTCACACTCTACCCTTTCCTTTGCCTAAATTGATGCCAATAGATCCACTAGTCCTATACATACCCAATTGGATAAAACTGAGACTTGATGAGGGTCTTAAACACACCCCACTTAGTTATTGGTGGATCACCCTCCAACTTATGTATCTTTTTGTATATTTCCCACCAGGTTAGGGCATGGCCCTCTAGTTTCATTTGAGTAGATGAAAGTTTTGTCTCTTCTTCTATGTTATGGAAACTAAAATAAACTTATAAATATTGAAACCAATGATTCAACTTAAAAACACCAATCTAATTTTGGTAGGGTTTGATGTCCACTTTTTCTTCCATTTTAAATAGATATTATGAAGAAGTGAGGACACTACAACTTAGTTTCTCTTTCTATGGATCCTTTCTAGGTCTTCATTATCCCCCAGTTTCTTATCTGATCCAACATTTGAGTTAGAGCCACCAACCTCTCCAAAAGGTCCAAACTTGTTTACTACAATTGCCAAGAGGGGGGACATGTTCGGAGAGATATTAGCAACATGTTATTCTAGATTTGAAAATATCTCCTCTACCTCATCCTATGGGTTGTTACAACTAAAATAATCTTCCATGTCTATGGTTCTTAGGCTTCCTTCTTAAGCTAATTTGATCTGGATTATTTTCGGCACGAAATGAGAGCGGAGATATAACACAAAAACATACAGAGATATTGA
The DNA here is from genome assembly GCA_009831015.1 of Picea engelmannii. Classification (NCBI taxonomy): domain Eukaryota; kingdom Viridiplantae; phylum Streptophyta; class Pinopsida; order Pinales; family Pinaceae; genus Picea; species Picea engelmannii. The sequence continues at coordinate 133,305 of ML793335.1, read as the reverse complement.
AAGAGAGCCAATAATATAATAGAGATATATAGTATATATAAAAAGAGGCACATATATATAGTAATACACAATTTCTATTCATGAGCGAAATGTACAAAACTGTAGAAATACAGAGTGAAAGACTCCCTAGAATGGTGGCAACTTATCTCTGAGAAGAGATTTGATGACTACTCACATTCACAAGAGGATTATTGTTACAATGAGGTTCCAAAGTCATTTTTAACATAAAGAAAATCCAAAACCCTAACCTCGAAAGATGAAAAGTCAATAGATTTGTGGACCCCATTTTGGGTAGTTTGGTGTATCAACTTCCCGGGAGCGTAACTTTGGCATACGATCTCCGTTTGGGGCACACAATAGCTCGTTGGAAAGGTATCTATGAGGAGATTCATTTTGGGGTCTCAAGTAGATTTTTTTTGTAACATTGAGGTGAAAAATCATGAAAAAAACGTTTTTAGGCCCTTAAAATGGCCCCGAAAGTTTAGGAACCAAAAAAATGCTAAAAATAGTAAGTTTCCAGAACATTGTTTTGAGCCAGTTGGAATAGGTGGGTGGCCACTGATATCCACCTGAATCAATCCTCCCTCATTAGGAAGAAATGGTATCCATTGCGTTGACTTCCTGAGGGAGAGGGGCAAGCATTTGCCGAATATGAACCTTGGTGAGCTGCTTTCCTTGCTAGAGAAGTTGCGATGCTTGGTTTGTGGGAGGTTGTTGAGAACCTGATGAGATAACTGTGTGCATAAGGAATATTTGTGCTTTGCTTCAATATTTTCGACCTGCTTCTGCTGGATAGAAGATGCTTGGACTGAGGCTTCAATGTCCTTTTGTTCACCTTTTGAACATATTGTGAAGAACCTGAATTTTGTAGTATGAGATGCTACCTTGCAACACTGTTTAGGTGGGATAGTAGTTGAAACTGCCTATGGTATTATGTAGATATGACCCCCCATAGTAACAATGAAACTACGAGGTAGAGACTCATAAATAGAATGGTGCTTCCACATATATGGTTAGCCCTAAAGAAAATCACATACATCCAGTGTGGAAACATCACATAATACCTCATCTTTGAAGGGTTGGATGTCGTATGACAATCAACACTACTGGATGACAAGGAGATCTTATCCCTGGAGAAGCCACTTGATGTTGTATGGTTGCAGGTGTAGTGTTGTCAAAAATACAACTGTTTGACGACCTCTACTGAGATGAGGTTCTTCTGGCTTCCGCTATCAACAATAAAATGCAGCGGGGTCCCCTTCACCCACATATGTGAATGAAAAAGGTGCTCTGCCTCTTCAGGATCTGCTGGTTCTTCTGGTTAAATTATTGCGGCCGTGACAATAGCAGTGGGGTCTGCATCGATGATTTGTCTTCTACCAATATTTTCTGAATCATATTCCAAATCAGGGTTCAGCTCCTTGTCTTTGATCTCGTCCACCAATGAATGTTTTGAGCAACATTCACTGGTGTTGTGCTAGGGGATTTTGTGGAAATCGCACCATTTTCCAGTGTCCTTATTCATCTTTCTGTTACCCTTGTTTTCTTGTGGCTTGTACTGGTTTTATGAAGGTTGGTTGTTAGGGATGTCTTTACCATACTTTGGTTTTTGCGGATTTATAGACCCAAACTCCTGCTTGTTCTGGTGCTTAAATTTATGCTCGATTTTAACAACATATCGATAAGTAGCACCCAATGATGAGATGTCCAAAAAATCCATTTTAGTTTGGATGTATCTTTGTAGAGCTCCACGGTATTTCAGAACCAAATGTTGCTCATAGTATTTGATACCCATATTGGTGCACAAGGTATGGAAGGTATTGGTGAAATTTGACACTGCTTGGCCCCTCTCTTTCCGTAGTGTGGTTCATCTCATGTACTGGTCATCATAGTTTCCAATAGGGTAATATTGTTCCTTGACCGCATCCACAAAAAATTCCCAAGTGGGATCGACCCCATATATTCCAGAATCCTCTGTGGAACTTTTATCCTAGTAAGTTTCCTACCAATGTTTGACATAAGGGAGAGCCTTAAGGAGTATGAAGGTGATATTTTTCCTGTTGGAAAAATTGTGAACAAAGAAGCAACCTTCTAGCAAATTTAACCATTTTTCTAGGGCATCCACATCTATCTTTCCTTCAAATACAGGAATATCAAAATTAACTTGTAACTTGAAAGGAGAGGTGCCTCCAAATTGGCATATTGATGAAGACACACCTATTTTTATCGACATGTGTTGAAGGATGTGGGAAAAATTCTCCATCATTTCATCCCTCTGTCGGGTGAGATCTTTCTCACACAACATATTAATAAAATCTTCTGTTCCTTCATTTTTATTTTCTTCTTCCATGGAGGATTTATTGGGCATGTGAGAGTGATTTTCCTCAAGAGAGACAATATTGAGACCCAACTTGCTATACTTGTACCTAATCAGGGAGATGCAATGAAAAACAATCAAGAGCAACCTGCTCTAATACCACTGATTCAGATTATTTTCGGCACAAAATGAGAGTGACGATATAACGCAGAAATATACAGAGATATTGCAAGAGAGGCAATAATAAAATAGATATATATTGGATATATAATAAGAGGCATAAATATATAGTAATACACAAGTTCTATTAATGAGCGAAATGTACAAAATTGTAGAAATACAGAGTGAAAGACTCGCTAGAATGGTGGCAACTTATCTTTGAGAAGAGATGTTACGGATAATCACATTCACAAGAAGATGATTGTTACAATGAGGATCCAAAGGCCTTTTTAACATAAATAAAATCTAAAACTCTAACCTCAGAAGATGAAAATCCGACGGTTTTGTGGACACCGTTTTGGGTAGTTTAGTGTATCAACTTCCCGAGGGCGTAACTTTGGCATACGATATCCGTTTAGAGCGAACGATAGCTCGTTGGAAAGGTATCGATGATGATATAATTTTTTTGGGCTAAAGTAGAGCCTTTGGCCCTCAAAATGGCCTTAGAAGTTTAAGAACCAAAAAAATGCTAAAAATAGTAAGTTGCCAGAACATTGTTTTGAGCCAGTTGGAATAGGTGGGTGGCCACTGATATCCACCTGAATCATAATTAATGGATGCTATAAATTCCCATAAAAACCACAAAGAAAACTTATTGAATGCCAATATGATCTATAAATTGTAGTGGATATTCCACTAGAATAATTTTTCACAACACATCTTACAATATTCTGAAACCTTTTGCTATGTAGTTTATTACATTAGATATCATGTTTATTATTAATAGCATAAAGATCAAAATTATGGAAATAACTAAAATCAAAATGAAAGAAACAAGCTAAATAACTCACCATCCACATAAATGAATAAAATATGTGACTTGGGAAACCCAATATGAGATAAAACCTAGCTAGAATATGAGGGCTATGCTCCACTCTCTTTTTCTTAATTAGTAAATGAAATTACAAATAAAGGGGCACTCACTATGCAATTTCCATGGAAACTGTGGCCTATATCGATACTACAAAATATTGTACTTCCTTTATTATGATTTAATATCCCACTCCTAGTTTCTCTTCTCAATTATGGAACATTAATAATACAAAAATAATTGAACCCCTTCCTTTTTAGCAACCTAATATTTAATATATTTTAAATCCATCTAGGGTTAGGGTTATGTTTTTTACATGCCTCAAACCTCAATTAGTGCTAGGTTTTTGGAACCTCTAGAATATTCTTAAAATTCCACATGTGACAAGTCCCACATGTACGAGTAATGGGGGTTGATGTGGAATCCAATCAGTACCGAGGTAGTCAATAATATGTGTTAACTTGCGAAAGGAATATCTTTCACATACGATTCCTGATTAAGGGGATTTTACACAGTTAGAAAGATTATAGTGTGTTGAATAGTGTTGAGAGGTTGACATCTTAGATCAATTTTTTTTACCCCCAAAATGTGCCATTTTATACCTCAAATTGGATTTGGAAATTTTCTACCCTAAATCACCAAACTAGGATTTGTCCCTAAAATGGGCCTTGTAAGCCAATTATTTTAATTTTTTCTCCCCAAAAGTACCAATATAGATGCAAAATTATATAGTAATCCATTTTGGATCAACATCCAAGGAAATCTCTTCCACTACCCCACACAACATAAGAAGGGCCTACCTTTTCTTTTCTCAATAGTCCCTTAGAGTACCCTTCCCTTAAAGTTCTCTTAAGTACGTGCAGAAACAATCCAATATGTTGTATGCTTTCTGATATTTTCCTACAAGTTCAATATTTGGATTCTCAAGAATCCAAGGAGCAAAAAATGTATAATAGTGAATTTTTCCTAAATTTCCCAACCTCCATGCTCACCTACAACCATCACTCTTTTGATCTCAAGTCAATTTCTAGGTTTTCTCATGGATAACCAAAGACCACATCATGAACAACATGCATGTCTCCTCGTTTGAATGTGAATTCCTTAGTCTTTGGAAAGAAAGGGTTTGGTGAAAACATGGATGATATTACTTTTGAATTTGGGAATTTAGGACTCTTTCAATTCCCCTAAGGAAATTACTCATCCCCATACTTTTGTAACTACATGCGAGGACTTTTCCGCCATTGGGGCACATGCTCAACTACATACTCAATGACATACTCGATTTTCCATTTTCTCACTTTCTCAGGAGGACTTCTATTTACACCATGTCTATTTATAGATTTTCCTAGACCTAACCTAACCACCATACCTATCAGGACTACCTTACCTAGCATTACTATTCTTGATCATATCTCTTTTTGTAATTTTCTATGTTTAGCAGGTGACCAAACCCTAGTAGTCTATTTTTGGTATTTTCTATTTTTAGCAAGTCTACCATGTAGTATCCACTTGGCAGTGACTGGTAAATGATTGGAAAAGTGACATGGCACATAATGCACACTTTTTCTAGCTACTAATGGCCTCCTAAGGAAGTGCACATTATCCATATTATTCTTGGAGTTAACCTGTTTCACTTATTTACATATTTTTAGTGACTTTCCATATTTATGAAATTCTCTCTCAATTAGGACTTTAGTTCCATTTTTGGACTCTAGTCTTATTATAGGAGAGATTTTCTATTGTGGAATGCATGTTGAATTCATGTAGAGTTATCACTTGAGTTCACACCTATATTTTGACCTTTCTCTATTATTATAAACTTTTGACTTTAGTTAACTGTTGCAAGTGGGAGTGGTTTATTTTTTACATGAAAATGCACATGGAAACCCTAACCTAGTGCACATTACTCCTCTTGTGGAGAGTTATATATATTGTACTCATGATAACGTATTAATACAAGGTGATTTGAGTTGGTTTCTTAGTCTCTTATGTGTGAAGATTGATTCTATTTTTCTCTCTCCTCTCTTTCTTTTGCAATTAACTAATGTAGTATTACCTACTCACAATTAGATATTGGAGTGTGGTTTAATCCTACATCTACCAACCTCTCACATTTATTTAATGATTGGTTTTAATAATTCAAAGAAGTTGGATGGATTCATTTAAGGCACACAATGAAAAAGAGATGATTTCTAAGAATTACATTTGGCAAATGGAGGATTTGTTTTCCCATAGGTCCCTCTTTCCTTTTACCCTATAGTGGAATCATAGCCACTCTTATACACTACATAGCCATTTTGGATCATTATATTATATTCCAACATTAATTTTTTACATAGCTTGATCATACCATGACAATCCTGACACATGGTTCATATATGTATATTTACATCATACATGCCTAGCTATTCACTAGTTGAGCCTTGGCCTTCAACTTCGCACTAGGAATCCATATTCACATATTTACAACAATTACATAATTTAAGTCAATACATGCCAAGGGTAAAAAATAAGGTATTATGTTCCTTGACCTCTTGGAATAACATTGAACTCAACATCACTCAAAATTTAGAAAATATATGGATATGCCTCCTTCATGGCATCCTACTGCTTCTAAGTATCCCAAATGTGAATATTCTTCCATTGCACCTTTATCTGTCCAATGGATCAGTTCCAAAGCAATGTTACTTTCCTATCAAGGATGAAAAATGGATCTGCTTCAAACTCTCCATATGGTTCGTACTAAATCAAAGCACAATCAATCACATGGTTAGGATCATGTACATATTCAATAAGCAAAGAAACATGGAAAACAATATGAGATTTAGTCTTAGTTGGAAATGCAATTTTATATGTAGTTGTCCCTATCCTATCAAGCACTTCAAAAGGCACAATATCTCATTTCCAATTTTTCACAACTTCCAAGCTTCAAGGAACTCTTCCTTTTCCTCACTTGGAGGTAAACATGGTATCCAACTCAAAATTCCTTATGAACTCTATTTTTATTTGCACAAATTTTCTACTTGTATTGGGATTCCTTTAAATTTTTCCTAATTTTAGCAACATCTTGCTCCATCTTCTTAAGCATTTCTAGATCAAGCATTATTTTGTTTACTTGATTATCCCAACTCACTAGTATCCTACATATTCTACCATATAAGGCTTCAAATGGACTCATTTTCAATGATGCTTGATGCCCATTATTATAATAAAACTCTACCATGTGTAGATAATCCTCCCAATTTGATGGTTTATCCATCACACACATGTGAATCATGCCCTCAATCACTTGATTCACTCTTTTAGTTTATACACATATTTTTGGATCATAAGCAATGCTAAAATTTAGTCAGGTTCCCAAATCTACAAAATGACTCTTCCAAAAGTTTGATGTAAACTTCACATCCTTGTCAAATACAATTACTTTGGGTAATCCATGCAATCTAAATATTTCACTCATAAATATTCTTGCAATATCAACAATCTTGGGAGTGGATTTAATAGGGATAAAATGTTCTAGTTTGGATAATTTATCCACCACAACCATGATAGAATTATGTTGCCTTGATGTAATTGGTAACCTAGTAATAAAATCCATGGTTATGATTTCCCATTTCCATTCTGGATTTGTTAAATGCCGCAGTAAACCTGGTGAGTGGTGATGTTCAACCTTGACTTGCTAGCATTTCATACATGTGAAAATGTATTCAACATATTTTTTCATCCCTGACTATGAATATTGCTTTCTTTCCATAAAAATCATATTCTGGTAGCCTGGATGTCCAAAATATGGCATTTTATGGATTTCATCCATGATAATTCTTCTCAAATTTGAAAAAATTAGGAATATACATTCTATTTTTATAAATAAGAATTCCATCATCTCCCAAATGATAGACTTCATATCTATTTTCTAATTTATCTTGTTGTAATCGATTTTTCACTTGAATATAATGTTCGTCTTTAGTAAGGGAATCCATGAAATTCTTCTTCAAATTTCGTTGGCAAATGCTAATAGTTTCCATATGACTTACATGCATTTTCGTACTCAGTCGATCAACAACTTTTTTTTCTTTTTCTTTTACATGTTTTATCTCGAAATCAAGTCCACATAGAAATTCCAACCATCTATCTTGCTTGGAATTTAAGCTTGTATTATCAAATGAATATTTGAGGACATTGTGGTTAGTTTTAATCTCAAATATCTTTCCCATCAAATAGAGCCTCCACATTTTTAATGCATGCGCTATTGTATCAAGTTCCAAGTCATGAGTAGCATACGTTTTCTCACGTTGTTTCAATTTTCACGACTCATAACATACCACATGATTATATTGCATAAGAACTTCACCAAGTCCTTGTTTACAAGCATTTGTAGATCTACAATCTTCAAAATTGGAGCACTAATATGACACACTCGTCGTACACAAAAAAATCCTTTTCTAGATCTACAATCTTCAAAATTGGAGCACTAGTATGAAGCTTATTCAACAACTAAAATCTTTCCTCACATTCTTGTGTCCATTCAAACTTCATCCCCTTCTTTAGAAAAAAATTAATTGGATGTGAAACTTGGAAAATGTTTGACAATTGGCTTAGGTTGATGGAAAATTGGTTTCTATAGTTGGTTTTCATTGATGTCAACCCTTGGAGAGTGATATTGTATATTGATGTAAACCCTTGGAGAGTGATATTGTATATTGATGTCAACCCTTCAGTATGTTTGGTAGTAATTTTCGATAGCCCCAAAGGTATGGGTAAGGGACCAGAGTTTGTTTGAGGTATAAAGGCATGAAGATCAATGAATATGTAGGTTAGGCTATTCTATATGGATAGTACACTTCCGGTGATATGTGGTACATCACGTAGTTCCTCATGGTTGATTCGATATGGCTTAGTATAGTTGGAGAATCCTCATGAGTTATCTAGAAGCCCCTAGAAGGTCAAAGAAGCCAATTATTCTAGAAGCTCCTAGAAGAAGTGTACTATTCAAATTGATGGTAACTAGGAGTTAATCACAGGTAAAGTGTTGCATTAAGAAAATAATTAAAAATAAATTAGTTGCAACAAGAAGTTGTGAGTTTTCTAATTATGGAGAAGTGGTTAAGGTTGTCAAAGTGGTTGCAAAGAGAAATTATTTAAATAATAAAGTGGTTGAAAAGATAAATTATTTAAATAATAAAGTGGTCAAAGTGGTTGCAAAGAGAAACTATTTAAATAATAAAGTGGTAAAAGTGGTTGCAACAAGAAAGTAGTTAAGGGTAAAGAAGTTATGATTTGAATAATTAAGGAATTGTTAGTTGCAACAAGAAAGTGGTTATCCCTAAAAGGTGGAGAAAGGGGTAAAATAGTTACAAGGAAAATTCTAGAGGAAGGAACTTGGAAAGTATAAATAAGAGAGCAAGAAACTCCTATGAGCACCTACCTACCTATTTAACATTATTGAATATCTATTTGGTGAAAGGTTATTTGCAGGTATACATTGACAAATCTAAGAAAGCATAGGTATGAAGTAGTGTAGGTTTGAAGCAGTGAAGGTTTGGAGCAACGAAAGTTTTGGAGCTGCATAAATTTTAACTATTCCAGGGTTTATAAGGTTATTCGGGAGTTGCGGTGTAGTTAGGGTGTGAACATCCGTGGGCCACAATGGAGAAAAGTGCAGATACCTATGAGCTATAGAAGGGGAAAGCATATATCTATAGAAATGGAAAATAAAAGATGCTTGTTCTAGGTTGTAGGATCTGAGGAGAGTGCATGTATGTTTGTCAGAGATAATATACAACGTGATTACTACAGAGTTAAAGGTGTGTTCATGATTATGTTTTTAGACTGTATTTTAGTGGTGTTGTGGGGCATGCTTGACACCTGAATTTGTGAGGTTTGGTATATACCCTCTTGGATGTATGATATCTGTTGTAGAGTATGATTTGAGGCAGATCTGTTGAGGTACATTGCTGGTTCACTTAGATTGATTTATTGACATATCCTGTAGTGCATTGTGAGAGGAGTTTGTTAGTGGTCTTGGTATATTATTGGCTTATGAGTCGTACATGCTTGAGGTTACATAATAGTGAGGTTGTGGCACATGGTTTGATGTGAGGGTTTATGGTAATTGGTTTATGGATAGTATGTTGTATTTCTAGAGGCCTCTTGTTGTTTATCTTGGTGTATGGTTGAGGTACATGTTGGGTACATGGATGTGATACATACTTGAGGTACATGGTGATATTGATACATCTTGTTGAGGCATAGTTTGGTTTATTGTTGATACATAATTGGTATATGTTGTTGGTTATCTTGGTATAATGTTGATTTACATGATTGGTGTGCATTGTTGGCACATGGTAAGGTACATGGTATGGTACATATACTTGGTTGATACACATCTTGGTGATATTGTGTATATGGTTGAGAGTTGTCTTGTTAGTTGATCTATGTGATTAGATCTGGTTTTGTTATTGTGTTGATGTGAAGCTTAAGTGGTATATGTTGGTACATGTTATTGGTAGATATTGGTAGAGGTTGTTGGTACAGGTTCAATAATAGGATTTTAGAGATAGGCTTGACATAAACAGAGATAGTGACAGTGAAATTGGGAAAGTTAGTAGTAGTCCACGAGTTTCACTAAGGAGAGGTGAGGACATCTACAAGTTGTAGTGAAGAGATGTGCGAACATCCATGTGTTTTAGAGTAGATAGGTAGCGTATATGTAGAAAAGTTTTGAATATTATCGGTACAGGTTGTGACAGTTTGTTGGTAGAGGTTGACAGTGACATAGTGACAATGACAGTTATTGAGTTAGTGATAGTGACAAGTTGTCTACATTTGGCATTTATACTTCAGGGCGGTTGGATGAGGCAAGGATAGGTGGTTGTAGCCACCTTCTGGTTGGAGTGGGAGAACTAGGGATTTGGAGATTTTTTCATGTTGGAGCCTGAGAATTAGGGGGTTGGAGCTGCCTTTTGGTTGGATCCAAAGAATTGAGGAGTTGGGGCCTGAGAAACTAGTGGGTTGGAGCCTCCTTCTGGTTGGAGCCAGAGAATTGGAAGTTGGTGCTTCCTTGAATGTAATTATTTGACATATAAGAAAATCATTCCATGGTTTTATCCCACATTGGGTTTCCACGTAAAATATGGGTGTACTGTGTGGATGTATGGATTATTATATTATGCACTGATGGATGTTAATTTTTATGATGCAATAATATTGATGGTGAACTGATGAAATTTTTTGAATAAGTTAAAATAATATACATTGTGGTTAAAAGGATTAATAAGTGGTATAAATTTCTCATTACTAATTCGCCCCCGCTCTCAGTAATCCAACAATTGGTATAAGAGCAGGTTCCTTCATGAAACAATTTAACCACTGGAAGGAGATCATGGAATACATTGAGAATGGAGTAGCAATGTTTGATGGTCAGAGTGGTCTATAGTATGAGATATGGAGTAGGACAAAATTATTTTTAATGTAACAGGGATATGATATTTGGAAATAAGTTGTGATAGGATACAATGCAACAAGGAAACCAAACACTACAACCAAGAAGGAATTGAAGAAGAATAACAAAATATCAATGGATTTCATCATGGAAGGACTATGTGATTCAATAAAGGAAAAAGTGGGTAAATGTTCATCAACTAAAGAACTTTGGGATAAGCTACATGATATCTTTTTCTTTCCCATCACAAATTTAGATTTTTCTAAAGAAGATACATGTACAAAACAGGAAGAAATTTGCTCATCATGTCAGATAGATTAAGAAGAAGAAGAGTGCGAAGTGACATAAGCCAACATATGTGAGTTATTTTGATTTAATTGTGAAGAGCGCAAACATCTTGAAATTGAATGCCCATATTTGAAGATTAGTGATGAGATAGAAAAGTCAAATAAAATAGAAGCAAAATTGATTAGTGCTTTAGATGAACTAAAGAAAGAAAGAGAAGAGAGTATGTCACTCAAGAAAGAATTGATGAAGCAAAAGGAAAGTGTTCAAATTTTTGAAGAAGCCCAACAGGTCATCAAGATATTAAGAGCTCATCTAGAAGATGCCATAAGGGTTCAAGAAAATCTATAAGATCGAAAGCAATGTTTGGAAGTCAAAATAACATAACATAAGGAATAAGTAGATAAGAGAGAGATGATACTGGTAGATCATCTCAAGGAAAGAACTAACTATCTAAATCAGCTTGAAGCAGAGTTCAATCAACAAGAAACAAAACTTGAAGATGAAATAATCACACTAAAGAATCAACTTGAAGAAGCAAAGGGAAAAAAAAAAGTCATGAGGAATCAAATGTCAAATAAGGAAGAAGAGGTATAGAAGCTTGAAGAAGAAGTTGTTATGTTAAGGGTAGAAATTGTCAAGCTCAACAAAAACATTGAAGAAGCATCTGCATCATCAGTAAAGATAGTTGGAGAGAAATGTCACAGGTCACTTGAAGGGAAAAGTGAAGAGAATCCTAAGAGTTATGAATAATTCATCAAAGGTTCTATAAAGAAGGAATAATACAATCCCTTAAAGGAGAATATTCCAAAAGGACAAAAGACTCAATAAGAAGAGTATAGAAGAGATGGATATCAAAGAAGACCTTTCGAATTTAGACAACCAACAATCTTCACACATAATGAAGGAGTCAATATAAGAGAAGATCATGATCAACTAAAGAATGATTTCAGAAGGGCTACAACACAGAGAAGATCATCCACTCATAGGTATGTAAATTTATTTTTTTGTCATTGTTTTTATTGTACCAAGTTTGGACACAAGGTTGTAATTTGCAAGGCTTATGGAAGAAATGATCAAGCAAGAAATGCTTATGTGGCCCCACATAACATTGAATGTTTCAAATTCCATAACTATGGACACATAACTCGTGATTGTAGAAGTATGATCGATACTTACATGAAAGAGAACACTGATATAACATATAAGAAAGTATGGATAAGAAAATAGGAAGACCATGCGGACAAAGACCATGTCCCAGAGATCGCAAGATTGGAAATAACACAAGATGAAGACAAATCTACAAAGAAAAAGGAAGATGTCAGATACATAAAGTTTTGGAAAATAAATGAAAGAAAATAAGGATAGGTAAATAAAGAACAAGTTCAAGAGATTGTACTTTCAGGAATTATAGAGAAAGATCAATCCACAAGAAGAAAGGGAAAATTCAAAGTTCATAGAGATGATGATTCTATAGATGAAGAGGAAGATGACTCCACATCAAAGAAGGTATTCTTCTAAGCCATCCATCTTGGAGACTCTCAGGTAATATGAATATTAGACAGGGGGAGTCTATACATTATCTTGGAATGATTAGAGTACCATATTTCGAGTAGCTTACAAAGTTTGAGTAGACAGACTGAGAACAATCAATTAGCAGAAGTACAATATGATAGATTGATCAGTTGAAAAAATTACACATGCATAAGTATATGATTGTATTCAGACATTTATATCTTCAACACAAGTTTTTCCATGTTTGGTTTACATATTGAGAAGACCAATGGACACAGTTGACATTTGATGATCAATAGTAGCTGTGAACACTTCATGATAGTACAATGACATATGGGTCAATAGTGTGGAAAATTGAGTAGCAGAGTCTTGGACAATATGGATAGAGATGGATTCGTATGAACACTTAGCAGATCTGGACATATATATGACATCGAATGAGATAATGGATTTAGAGATTGATTCAAAGATTGATCTAGAGATTGATTCAAAGATTGATCTAGAGATTGATTCAAAGATTGGTTCATGGATTGGTTCAGAGAATGGTTAATAGAGAAAGGAATATTATCATAATGGATGACAATGATACATGAATATTTGAATTCTTATTCTTGAATGATTTATATATATGTCACTTGATTACACAATGAAGCACCAATGGAAAAAAAATCCAAAATGAAGTAGGTAAAAGAATCCCTACAATTGTTCTACAAGACATCTTGCAGAGAATTTAAAGGAAGAGAAACATAAGCAGGAAGACTTATAGAAATATCATTCAGAGAAGTTGTCCAACAGAGAGGTAAGAACATAGGTATGATTCCAGTAGGAGAGATGATAGAGATGATCATAGAGAGAGAATTGGCATCCATTCCATCAACATTGCATAAGAGTGATACCCTTTGTCAAAGGAGGAGAGATTACTCAGATGGAGGAAGAGAGAGTAATTAGAGGCTTAGAAACACAAAGAAATATTAAAGGCATCTAGATAGGGGGAGAAACTCCAAGGAGAGTTCAGTCAGGGGGAGTAGCCCCAAAGAGAGATACTCTTTTCCATTGATGTCAAATGGGGAGTGTTATCACATGAATTTGTCATGGGTCAATTTTCTCCTTAGGCTTTAATTTTTTATCCTTTAGTCTTTTTAGTTTTGTTTTTTATTTTCTCCTTATGGTTTTCTTAGGTTAACTAAAATAAATGAAGGTTGGAGCTTGGCTCACACATTTGACCCACATCTATGGTTTATACCCTTGGTTCATTTCCTATGGTTTATTATATCCTTAGTTCATCACATGATTTGACAACTATCATTATCATCCCCATGACACCACAAGCCTGACATATGATGTCACTACCTCCATTCATACTCTTGAAACCCCTCCACTCTGTCCCTTTACCCATTAGGGAGTCAAATGAACTCTTTTCAAGTACGCTGCCAACTCACTAGTAGTTTTCGTAGCACATATTTTGTACACCCTCCCTTTTTATCATCATTTGTAATTATGAAGATGATGTCATGTCATTTCATTATTTTCAGCAACCATGTTTTCAAAAGGAATAATCACGATTTGGTCATTAAATTTCTAACTGTTTATCAAAGTTTGAATTCTGCTCCTAGCTCGATGCTGCAGAAACTCCTAGTTCAGATAGCGCTGCAGATTATGCTACAGAACATCTGACTGAGGTGAATTGAAGTCTGGGATGGCTGCGAGTTACTTTTTGTAGTTTCTTCTTAACTTTTCATAGCACCTAGCGCTACAAATTGTGGTTTCCTCCACCTACCAGCCCCTTTACCTTTGCTTTCACATATTTCTTATCCATCTGCATATTTTCAGCCTCCTCCAATGGAATTGAATCAAATTTGATACCAGAGCTATTGTGCCTATTTATCTCTTGGCCCTTGCTGTCTATGATATGCTACATAAACCACTATGAAATTGTGCTACAGATCCCCTTTTCCAGCACTGCAAATTGTGTGTCAACCCAGTTTCATTATCTCTTCTCACATTTCTAGCATCAAATATTTTCCTTCATGGTGTCATATTATATTTTCATTTCAAAGTCCGTTCACAATGAAGAGTTTAGGAGCCTTTGTTTTTAAAATGATGATGACCCTGCATAGTGGTTTTATGTTAGTCTAAAACTTGACAGTGCTTCCTCTTGCATACCTTTTCTCTAAAAGGATTTTATTCCTTTTCTAAACCATCAAATTTTTCTCTCACTAGTTCAGAAGTCAATTGAAGGGAAACCCTAAAAAAAAACCTAGATAAGGACCACCATTCAAAACCTAAAGAATTCTATTCTTGCTTGGCTTCCCATACCTCTCATAACATTGTAGTGTTTGGTCTCATGTTTCTATTAATGGATACACCTCAACATAAGAAGTTTCACAAGGGTGGGAGTGTAGTCAAGACTGAGCTTTTTGATATGCACTTGTTTGATGTTAAACCTCTGATTAGGGAGGTCTTCCAAAGGGTCGGCTGCCTAAAGTTCTGTCAAAATATGCAGAGGGGACACTCTGAGGTAGCCAGGGAATTTTATTTAAACTTTGATGGCACTAAGACCAAGGTAGGAGCCCTTGATCTGGAAGTATCTGAGGCCACTATTGCAACAACCACTGAGATACTCAACAATAGTGAAAGGTGGTTCAAATCTATGACTCTTAATGAAACCTTTTCTAACGATTTCCTCAAACCAGAACATCATAAAGATAATTTGTCTAAGGGAGTGCCTAGGAGCCACTTGGTTGAGGTTTTTGACAAAATGTTGAAAGTCATCCAGAGGTATTTTACATGTGAGGGAAGATTGAATATGATATACCAGTATCACATTAGGCTTTTTATACACTTCACAGGAAAGGACTTAATGAACATTCCTTTCTATCTATTTAGGAGTATGGGAAAAATGGATGATAGGGTCCAAGCCAAGTCTAAGGCCGTGGACACCCGTGTTTTCCAGTCAGGGCTGATCATGATGCTTGTAATGGAGGAATTGAAGAAAATAAATCTCACTCGGGAGAAATTCATTGCCTCTGCTATTCTGCAGCTAGATGTATCCCCTACCCCTCAATCGAGGGTGCAAAGCCCTTTTCCATCTAATAGTGTTTCCCAAACAGAAACACGCAAAAAGAGAAAGGGAAAACACAATGCCCAAGATAAAGAAGTTGCTAAAGAAGTTAAAGAAGAAGAAAGGGAAGCCCATCGCTCCCCACAAAGGGAAATTTCACCTCAACCTGGAACTAAACTAGAGGAATTTCCCTCAGCCAAAAATACAGCCAAAAAGGGAGAAAGTTACACTTTCCTTCACCTATTGTAGTAGTTGAGACAGGAGATAGGAGGCCCTTCACCAGATCATCAACCCATAAGGAATATGCTGAAGCAAAAGTCATAACCAAATATCCTGTCCAAAAGAAAGATAAGGGTAAAGGTGAAACTATTGAGAATCCTGTTGAATTCATAAACATCACCACTCCTCCTGATAACCCCACCTTCAAGAGATTGATCAGAAAACTCAAGGATGCAAGGAAGGAAATTGCTCGCTTGAAGGGAGAAGGATTGGATGCAAGGAGAAAGATGAGTCAACTCATGGATATGCATAAGGAAACTTTGGAGCTAGCTCAATCCACAACAAGAAGGTTTTTTCTCTTGCACAGGCAGCTTAGAAACTTGTATAGGAGGAATAGAGACTCACAGTACTAGAAAAAAAAACTTAAAGAGGAGTTGCAACCCTTCAAGGATGATCTAGCCCAGAGAAATACCAATGTACTATCCCAAGCTGCTACAGGGATAAGTGTTGCTACAACAAGGACAAGTGCTAGATTAAGGACATGAAGTGGGGAGGTTGGAAAACCTCATTTTTTTATTATGATCATCTTTTTCAATTTGTTGTTTTGAGGGAAGTGTCATAATTATACATACTGGAGGCATCTACATGCTTTTACTCCTTCTGCTAAGATTTTTTGGGTTTTTGGGCTCAAATTACATGACACAGGAAATTACAGAGCATTTTGTAGTGCCTGGCTCTACAAAATCATCCTCATAGACAAAATTGCATATTCACTACCGAAAGTGCCGCGGAATCACCTAGCCAGACACAACGTGACAATTTGCTATGAAAAGTTGCTGCAGAACAATTTTGATAGGCAGGTACTACGAAATATGTTGCTGGATGCCCTACGGAATATGCTACAGAACAATTTTACATAGGAGGGCACTACAAAATATGCTACCGGATGCGCTACGAAAATTTGCTACTTACTGGCTGATACAATCAACATTTTTGGATTTGCTGCCTTTTCTATATTTGATGGATTTGGAGGGAATAAATGGTCACCAGGTGGCAGATGGAACTTAGCACAAAGGCTTGGAGGATACATGGCACTGATGGAGATGCACACAAGGAACATCAAATTATGTCATGATTATCTTGTTAGAGTTGTTTCCAACATGCTCCATGTTTCTAGTAGTCTATTAGTTCCACTTGTATAGATGTTAGATTAGCAGTTTTTTATGGAGAATCCTAGGTTAGAGAGGCCAACTCGCACTTCAATATGTTTCTTACTGTATAAACTATATATACATCATGAGAATGTTATTTTGAGGTTTGAATGGTTGAGCAAAGTTCCCTATTGTAATATTTTGATAAGACAGAGACATACTCTAGTTTATGTATGAGATCTAAGATATTTTGATTAATAGAAGTCAACCTCTTTTCATTATCTTGCTTATTCTTACTTTGATTTCTCATTATTGGATGATCGTTATGAGATGTTATATCTGTATTATAATGGATGTTTGATTATGATGTTGTTGTAAATGTTTTCAGTGTTTTAAAGTTTAGCTCAAGAGGTTCTTGTGATTGAGATTTTTCTTCACCTAGCTGCTAGAAGGCCTGATGGTTATAACATACCTATTCATATTCATCACCAAGTATTCCATCTACTCATATTTATCTTTAAACCACTGACTCAAGTTAGAGAAAACCCCATTTTATTATATATACTAGCCCAGATTTTCTGTGTTGGAACATTGCTATGCTGAGTTTTGTCCATTTGACATTCTATCATAAATCTACATTTACAAAACTATTTGATGGGTGATGGGCTTATCCTCTTGCAATCTGAGGGTGACTCTCAGTTCTAACAGGGAGAGATAGAAACATTTATGAGGAGCGATGGCCACATGGAGCATAAGAATGAGGATTGGAAGGACTAAGTGTTTCCATCAATGCCAAAGGGGGAGATTGTTGGGTAGTTGGCTTAGGTTGATGGAAAATTAGTGTAATACCCCTGTTTTCCCCAGTTTTTAAATATAATTATAACTGGCCAAGAGACTAGGGAAGACTAGATATGTGTGAATTTTTGATTTTTTATAAAAGGTCAATGTATGTATTTTTTGTTATTAATAGAAAATGGATCAGTGTTGCACAACTGCTGAAAGGGGGGGTGTTTTCCAAGATAGAACATGGATTCTATGAGACAAGTGGTGAGGGAAGCCATAAATGGTTGAGATGACCCCTCACCAAACCAATACCTTACCGGATTTAATGACTCAGACTTAGAAAAATCCTCTGACCCAGAAATGAATTACCAATCAGATTGGTAGTTGGAAGAGTCATCCTCAAGAGTTATCGAGGAGATGGGGTAGAGTACCCATATGCAATAATTCCAGACCTGACCATGAGCTAGGGATTTATACCCACACAACCTTGTTGAGGAAGGCAAGAAAAGAGGTAATTCATGGGAAGAGGCAGGAGAGCGAGCAAGCATATCTACGAAGAGAGTAGAGTCGAAAGACCAATGTCGAGAAGAGAAAAGAGCGGTTGCATCTCTCTGGTTCGAGGAAGAAATAGGAAATAATCTCATTCTGGGTGCATGAATATATTTGCAGGGTTCTCATTACAAGATGATAAATGGGGATGATGAGTGACTGTGAAAGTAGTCGTAGAAACCTCCTTGCTTGGTACAAAGAAAACTGATGGCCAAGATCCCATGGGAGGAGAAGAGTAACCTCTGTCCTTGACTGTCATTGAGTAAGAAGAAAGAGTCTCTCTCATATAATCACGGTCTATCTCGGAGGTGGCAAACTATAAATATGTCAGGAGTGGTTGTGCCTATGGTTGGGTGGAAACAAACACCCCTTTTAGCAGTCCCTTCATGAATTTTGGTTTCCTGATAAGTATTTTCAAACTCTGTGTATTGAAATGGAAATGATGATTGAATATATTTATATGTCTATGACTTAGTTATGTATGCAATGATTAATGTAGAAATATGTATTGTCTCTCTATGAACCTATGCTTTTGAATGGTTGTCTACTTGTCTTATCTTAGAAGTTAGAGAGTTTTGGGACATAAGTTTGCAAGAGGGTTGGGGTAGGATTTACTGGAATGTTTAAGTCCTACCGACCTCTCGAATCTACCTTCGTGGGAATTCTAAGTTAAGACCCTATGGAAGGAGGGTTCCTCCTTTAGACCTTTCACTCATGTGACCAAGGGCTCATACCCGTATCCTTAAACAATTCATAGATAAGATATTAGCATGTAGCCCACGATAGTTTTCAAAGGACCCATGTGACCAAGATCTGGGAACCCTACGCTAGGACCGAAAGGAACTAAGCCTTTCTGGCTTTGGAACTCTGGGAGTTCAGATCTATGGAGTGTTTTGACCTCACCATTTATAAACCAACTGAAGGAAACTGATGGTTAAATTTACCTACAAGGTTAATTGACGCCAAACGGTTTCCCTACCTGGGATAGATAAACTTGCCCCACCATTAAAACTTGATCCATTCAACTATCGCGAGGTAATGCGAGCCATATATTTGAGGGTATTCAAGAGCCCCCTTGGTCGTTGGATCCACGCCAAGGTAACTTCAGTGAAGTCATACTCCAGGAGATCAAAAATGTTATAGTATCAAACTCCCCAGATGCCAAAGTTATGAAGTGATGAGAATCGTGGATCTGGGGAGTCCATTAGGAACCCCTCTTAACTATTCGATTAAATGGTGGAGGGACCCACACATGGTACTTCAACAGAGTCCTACTTTGGGAGAGCAGAGTGACCATCATGATGAAAATCCCAAAGTCCGGAGATGCAAAGTGACGAGGACTGTAGATCTCGGCACCCTTCGGTATCTCCCATGACTGTTATATATAGACCATGGTTAACCCGATGCTGACCACTCCGTGAGTAAGAAGGAAGTCACACCACAGATTCCTTGAATGCTGAAGTTACAAAGTAATGGAGGCTATAGATATAGGGGTTACATGGACACATCATGACTGTGAGATCAAAGGGATTGGAAGGATGCTAGTCCGGGGCGACGTGGCACACTGACGTCACCCAGGGTGATGTGGACTCACGTTTGACGTACCACATGTCACCTGGATTCGTGAATTTCATAGACACTATGTGCCTATTAAAACGTGACACATGTCTCCCTCTGTAGGGGCCAGATGTCATCTCTGCCTTGCCGCATGTCACCCCTGGTACTTGCTTACTTGTCCCATTTGGAGGGAGGAGCATTTGAGACCCACCTGTACTTTTCCCCACATCTAGTATGTCACCACGTGTGAGGGTGGACCCTTCGGGAGTCTAGGACTTCAAGATTCTGGGGGTTTGGGATGCATTGTGATGGGAAATTTGAAAGGCCCGAAGGCCGGAGGCACGTGGAGAAATTCTAGGCTCCATTAGGAGTTTGGGAATTCGGGACTCCGGAGAACATGCATGTAGAAATAAAAATGGATGTTTCGCGTCGAAGCACCGAATGCCGAATTCCCCTCTAGCCTATGTGTTAGATGAGGATCAAGTTCTGCCATTGGTTTGGATGGTGGATGAACCTTCCTTGTGGGAGGTAGGAACCTAGAGATGGTACAAACGAGATGGACCCACGTGAGTGCCACATGAGCCTCAACTATTAACACCCGAATAACTTTGAGAGATCATAGATTGAAAACAAGAGGCCGGATTAGAGCCTGATAGTAGTCATTAGAAAGCTACAAGAAAGTAGAATAGGATGACGACCCTAGACAAGGGAATCAAGATGATTAGAGTAAGCAAAATTTTGATTATCCATCCATTGAAAGGGTACTTAGGGGTCAGGTGTGTTACAAATTGGTATCAGAGCATGGTTACAACACTTGGCCTACTTTGGATCATGAATGAGTCGCTTAAAATATTATTAGATAAATTTTATGGGTGATACCCTATCTTTCCCCATTCCTAAGAGGCTTATTTAAACCTCTACTGAATAAAGGAACAAAACCTTTTGTTTTTGTATATGTTTTGAAAAATCTAAACTGTGTGTTGTTCATAAAACTAATAGATCATTAACTAACATAAAATGTGGACCATAGGAAAATTACAACTTAAAGGATGGTGACACACCATGAATTGGGGTAAATATCTCACAATATAGAGGAAGAATTTGATGAAAGGAGGGAGGTGGAAAACCCCTCCATATTTGGCTAAAACTGTAAGAAGCCTCATGGCAGAATTATAGAGCTGTAAGGTTGACAATGAAAGGTTTATAAAACAAAAGGAAAAACAAACTGAAATTAATGCAGTCCTACTAAAAAGATTTTCAGATATACAAAGGCAGCTGCAACATGGACCAACAACCAATCATGTGGATAGACATCATATGAATAAAACCAAGAGTCCACCTGAGATACAAAAGCATGGCCCTGAAAGTGGCCACACAAGGAGGAGCACCTCAAAGAAGGCCCAACATGGAGCCAAGAGACACTCATTGAAAGAATACTTTGGTGAGGAAACTAGCAACTCCAAGGAATCTTCTAGTAGAAAAACTAGTTTGCATTCCCAGAAGAAAAGAATGAAGAGAAAACATTCCAAGAGTCATGAATCTAAAGAGTTCAAGAAATTCAAACCACCCACTTTCGATGGATAAGTTAAGAAAGGAGAAGACGCATAAGTTTGGTTGCTTGGATTGAAGAAGTACTTCAGAGTCCATGACTACTCTGAAAATTTAAAGGTTCAAATAACCATTTTTAATCTAAATGGAAATGTCTCCATTTGGTGGGAGGACCTTAGGAATGTGAAAGGAATCCATGAGAAGGATTTGTCATGGAAAAAATTTGAGAAATACTTCAAGAAGAAGTATTTGTTAGAGAAATACTTTGATGGGAAGACCAAAGAATTCTATGAACTCAAGTTGGGACAACTCACCATAGATGAATATATCAATAAATTACTTGAGATGATAAGGTATGTGCCCTACATCAAAGATGAAAAGGTAAATATGCAACGATTCATTAGTGGAATTTCTTAGTCCTTCTGGGACAAATTTGAATTTGATGAGCCAAATAACTTAGAAGACACTATCCATAAGGCAAGGTATTGCTATGAGTATTTCAAGAACAAGACAAAACCTCACGAGGATTGGAAGAAGAAAAGTACTTCAGGATTTGAGAAGAAGGGGTTTAAAACCTCAAGATTTAAGAACTATGGTAAAGGTTCTAATATGAACCTTCCTATTGAAAGTCTATATCAGAAAAAATTCCCCTCTCAGAGTGGAAATAAACCCTTTGGAGCAGCCTCAGGTAAGACTGATAATACAAAAATATAACCCTTGAAATGTTGGGGTTGTGGAGAAGAACATTTGTTGAGGGATTGCCCATATAGGAAACAAACCAATAGAAGGGTCTACAATGTCCAAGAGGCTACCACAATCAATGATGTGGCTAGGTGCATGCCACATATTTATGCAGCCTTGGATAATACACAAGCCGACCACCAAGCTTCAATGGTGGATATGGAAGGTATGATTGCCAACCATCTAGTTTCCATTTTAATTGGCCCTGGTTCTAATTTGAGTTATGTTTCCCCTCAAACTGTTGAGAAATTTAAATTTCAACAAGTCAAACATGTTAAATCATGGCTGGTACAACTAGCCACTGGAACCAAAAGAAAATTAACAGAGGTCATACCAACATGCCAACTCATTATGAGTGGATAAACCACCCAAGAAACCTTAAACATATTTCTTTTAGGATATTATGACCCGCTTATTGGCATGGATTGGTTGGCTACCCATAAAACCAATTTGGACTGTTACAATACAACTTTGGATTGTGAAAATGACGAAGGGAGAAAGGTAACCTTACAAGGGATTCAAAATCATGTCTCAGTGATACAAATATAAACCCTTCAACTGAAGAGGTATTGCAAAAAATGATGTCCTTTGTATGCAATACAAGTGTTGGACTTTGTTGATAAAAAAAAACCAAGGCTAGAAGACCATCCCATATTAAGATAGTATAAAGATGTGTTCCCAAAAGAGGTACCAGGTCTACCTCCAAGAAGAGATATTGAATTTTCAATAGAACTTGCACCAGGAGCGATGCCAGTGTCTAGAACACCCTATAGAATGAGTACACTAGAGTTGGTTGAGCTCAAATTACATCTAAAGGAAATGATGGACAAAGGCTAGATTTGGCCTAGCGTGTCTCCATGGGGAGCACTAGCCTTGTTTGTGAAAAAGAAGGATGGCACACTTAGGTTGTGCATATACTATAGGGAACTCAATAAGATGACCATAAAGAATAAGTATCCCTTTCCAAGGATCGACGACTTGTCTGACCAATTAAGGGGTGCTACAATTTTCTCCAAGATTGACTTGAGGTCTAGATACCATCAAGTCCGAATTAAGAATGAAGACATCCATAAAAAGGCCTTTAAGACAAGGTATGGTCACTATGAATTTTTGGTGGTGCCATTTGGGCTAACCAGTGCACCAACTACTTTTATGTGCTTAATGAAAAATGTACTTAGTAAATTCTTAGACAAATTTGTATTGGTTTTCATTGATGATATCCTAATCTATTCCAAGAATAGGGAAGAGCATGAAGAATATCTTAAGCTAGTACTTCAAGTACTAAGAGAACATCAACTCTATGCTAAGTTCAGTAAGTGTGACTTTTTCCATATAAAAGTCCATTACTTAGGCCATATGATTTCTGAAGAAGGGGTGACAATTGATCCTGGAAAGATCAGAGCCATTATGGATTTTCCTACCCCAAAGGATATATAAGATATCATATCCTTTATGGGCCTAGAAGGATACTAGGAGGTTCATAAAAGGATTTTCCAAGCTTGGTTTCCCAATCACTTCCCTTCAGAAAAAGGGAGTTAAATTCCTTTGGACATCAGAATGTGAAGAGATATTCCAAGAGCTGAAACATTTGTTAACCAATGCACATATGCTAAAGATTGTAGATCCAAACAAGGATTTCCTTGTGTGTACATATGCCTTCAAGGAAGGACTCAGAGGAGTCCTTATGCAATAAGAACATGTAATTTTCTATGAATCCAAAAAATTGAATGAGCATGAAATAAATTATTTGACCCTTGATCTAAAATTGGATGCCATAATGCATGCCTTAAACATGTGGAGGCATTAACTCCTAGGTAGAATATTTGTACTTATGATAGACCATTGTGGGTTGAGGCACCTGTTTGATCAACCAAAAATTAATGCTAGACAAGATAGATGGATGGATATCCTTAGTGAGTTTGATTTCGAAATAAAACATATCAAAGGAAAATAAAATAGGGTGGCTGATGCCCTTAGTGGAAGTGTGAAAATGATTCACCTAGAAGCTGTAAGCACCTGTGAAATGGATGTCAGGGATAGATTCAAAAGTGCACAAGAAACAAATGCATTTTTCAAAAATGTAAAATCATACTTAGAACAAGAGCCTATAGGGATGAAGTATGAGGGTTATCAATTGCTGAATGACAAACTGCTAACTTACAAAGGTAGGTTGTATATCCAAAATTGTGACAACTTGAAGAGGTTCATGATGGATGAACTACACAAAATACCATATACTGGTCATCCTGGTTATCAAAAGATTATCACAGCCACTAGGAAACTGTTTATTGGCCCGGAATAAAGAAGGACATAGATGATTACTTGGCTAAATGTCTGGAATGTCAGTAGGTTAAAGTAGAACACCAGCATACAACAAGGCTGTTGCATCCCCTACCAATACAATAATGGAATGGGAAACCATCTCCATGGATTTCATCACATGATTACCAAAATAGACCAAACATAATGACGCCCTCATGGTAGTGGTGGAAAAATTGAGAAAAGGCTTCTCAATTCATTCTCGTCAAGTCAACTTGCAAGGAAATAGATATTGCTAGTATTTTCATGAAAGAAATATTTAGGCTGCATGGAATGCCTAAGGATATCATATCTAACAGAGATACAAAATTTACTTCAAGATTTTGGAAATATTTATTTGTTGGTTTTGAAACTAAATTGCTATTTAGCATAGCCTATAACCCTCAAACTGATGGACAGACAGAGAGGGTAAATCAAGTGTTAGAGGACATATTAAGGATCCATGTAATGCATCAGCCTAAGAAATCAGAAGACTACCTACCACTGGTAGATTTTTCCTACAACAATGACTATCAAGAGTCATTGAAGATGAGCCCTTTTGAGGTCCTCTATGGTAGACAGTGCAATATTTCAATCAGCTGGGATAATCCAGTAGATAGACTTACAATCGGGCCAGACATGCTGAAATAAATGGAACAAGTAATTCAAATAAAGAAGAATCTGAAAATAGCTCAGGATAGACATAAAATCTATGCAGACAGAAAGAGGTATCCTAGAGAGTTCAAAATAGGGGATCATGTGTATCTGCAAGTTAGACCCAGAAAAATCTCCTTAAGAATGGGAGCTTGTGCCAAGCTAGAACCTCAATATTGTGAACCCTTTGAAATATTGGATAGAGTGGGGAATGTAGCATATAGGCTAGCACTTCCTCCCACAGTGAAGGCACAAAATGTTTTCGATGTTTCATTATTAAAGAAAATTGTACATGATTCTAATCATATAATTGAATTCTCTGTGATTCAGGTGGAACGAGAGGGATAATTCCTGCCAGAACCTCAATGAATAATAGACAGGAAGGAAACCCCACTTAGGAACATAACCATTGCACAGGTCAAGGTGCAGTGGAAACACTTTGGTTCAGATGAGGCTACATGGGAAATGGAGGATGCCATGAAACAAACATACCCATTTTTGTTTACTTTTGTACATACATAACATATTGATAGATAAAACATCAAGGATTATGTTCCTTTAAGGGGTAGGGGATTATAATACCCTTGTTTCCCCCAATTTGTAAATATAATTATAACTGACCAAGATAATATGGCATACTAGATATGTGTGAATGTTTGTTTTGATGAACCTTTTTGTTATAAAAGGTCAATGTATGTATTTTTTGTTATCAATAGAAAATGGGTCAGTGTTGCAAAACTGTTGAAAGGGGAGGGGGTTTTCCAATATAGACCATGGATGCAATGAGAGAGATGGTGAGGGGAACCATAAATTGTTGAGATGACCCCCCACCAAACTAGTACCTTGTTGTATTTATTGACTTAGAGTCAAAATAATCCTCTGACCTAGAAATCAATTACCAGTCAGATTGGTAGCTGGAAGAGTCCTCCTCAAGATTTAATGAGGATATGGGGCAGAGTACTCATCTGCAAGACTTCCAGACCTGAGCATGAGACAGGGATTTGGACCTAGACAACCTTGATGAGGAAAGAAAAAAAAGAGGTAGTTCATGGGTAGAGGTGGGAGAGAGAGCAAGCAGATCTGCGAAGAGAGCAGAGGCAAAAGACTAATATAGAGAAGATAAAAGAGTGGTTGCAGCTCGTTGGTTCGAGGAATAAATAGGAAATAATATCGTTTTGGGCACAAGAATATGTTGGCAGGGGTATCGTTAGAAGATGATAAATGTGGTTGTTGAGTGACTATGGAAGTACTCGTGCAGACCTCCTTTCTTGGTACAGAGAAAACCAGTGGCCAGGATCCCGTGGGAGGAGGAGAGTAACCTCCATCCCTGACTGTCATTGAGTAAGAAGAAAGAGTCTTTCTCAGAGCATTGTGGTATAGCTCAGGGGTGTCTAGAGGTAAATTCTTCAGGAGTGGCTGTGACTATGGTTGGGTGGAAACAAGCACCCCTTTCAGCAGTCGCTTCACAAATTTTGGTTTTCTGATAAGTATTTTCATACTCTGTGTATTGAAATGGAAATGATGATTGAATATATTTATATGTCTATGAATGGGTTCTATATGGAATTATTAAGGTAGAAATATGTATTGTCTCTCTATGAACCTACGCTTTTGAATGGTCGTCTGCTTTCCGCAGCTTAACAATTAGAGAGTTGTGGGATGTAAATCTGTAAGAGGGCGAGGTAGGATTTACTAGAATGTTTAAGTCCTGCTGACCTCCCAAATCTACCTTCGTAGGAATTATAGGTTCAGAAATGATGGAAGGAGGGTTCCGCCTTCAGACCTTTCATTCGTGTGACCAAGGGCTCATACCCACATCCTTAACCAATTCACGGCTAAGAGATTACGCATATCCCACAAGAGTTTTCGAAGGACCCATGTGAACAAGGTATGGGAACCCTATGCTAGGCCTGAAAGGAACTAAGCCTTTCTGGCTTCAAAAATCCAAGATTTCAGAGCACTAGATTGTTTCGACCTCACCATTTATAAACCAGCCGAAGGAAACTAATGGTTACAGTTACCCACAAGGTTAATTGGTGCCTGGCGGTTTCCCTATCCGATATAGATAGACTTTCCCCACCAATAAACCTTGATCCATTCAACTATCGCAAGGTAACATGAGCCACATATTCAAGGGTATTCGAGAGCCCCCTTGGCCATTGGATCCACACTGAGGTAACTTCAACGAATTCCCAATATAGAATAACAAATATGTTATAGTATCAAACTCCCCAAATGATGAAGTTACAAAGTGATGAGAGCCACAGATTTGGGGAGTCTATCAGGAACCACTCTTAATTGTTCGATTAAATAGTGGAGGGACCCATGTACAGTACTTTGGCGAAGTCCTGATTCAGGAGAGTGGAGAGACCATCATGCTGAAACTCCCAAAGGATGGAGCTGCAAAGCGACGAGGATCGTAGATCTCATGACCCTTCAAGATCTCCCCTGATCGTTAGATGTAGACCATGGTCATCCTGACACTAACCATTCTGGGAGTAAGAAGGAAGTCACACTACATATTCCCCAAACACTAAAGTTACGAAGTAATGGAGGCCGTAGATCCAAGGGTTACATGGACACACCATGACTATGAGCTTGAAGGGATTGGAAGGCTACCAGTCTAGGGTGACACGGTATGCTGACGTCAACCAGGGTGACGTGGACCCACGTTTGATGTGCCATGTGTCACCTGGTTTCGTGCATTTCATAGACCCTATGTGCCCATTAAAACATGACATGTGTCACCCCCTATAGGGGCCACATGTCATCTCTTCCTTGCCGCATGTCACCCTTGGTTCTTTCTTACTTGGCCCATTTGGGGGGAGGAGTATTCAAGACCCACATGTACTTGCCTCTGCATCTAGTATTTCACCACGTGCGAGGGTGGAACCTTTAGGAGTCTAGGACTCCGGGAATCCATGGGTTTGAGATTCAGTTTCATGGGTAAGTTGAAAGGCCCATAGGCCAGAGCCACGTGGAGAGATTATGGGCTCCTTTGAGAATTCAGGAATTCAGGACTCCGGAGAACATGCATGCAGAAATAAAAAGGGACATTCCGCACCGAAGCGCCGAATGCTGAATTCCCCTCTAGCCTATGTGTTAGATGAGCATCAAGGATGAGATGGTACAAACAAGATGGACCCACATGGACGCTATGTGATCCTCAACTATTAATGACCAAGGAAATTCAGGAGGTCATAGCTTGCAAACTAAAGGTCGGATTAGAGCCTAGTAGTAGTAATTAGAAAGATACGGGCAAGTAGAAGAGGATGAAGACCTTGGGTAGGGGAATCAAGATGATTATAGTAAGCAAAATTTTGATACCCCATCCCTTGAAAGGGAACTCAGGGGTCGAGTGTGTTACAATTGGTTTGTATAGTTGGTTGTCATTGATGTCAACCATTGGAGAGTTATATTGTAGATTGATGTCAACCCTTAGAGATTGATTTCAAACCTTGAGTATGATTGGTAGTACTTTTCGATATTCCGAGAGGTATGGGTAAGGGACCCGAGTTTGTTTGATGTATAAATACATGAAGATAAGTGAATATGAAGGTTAGGCTATTCTATATGGATAGTACATGTTGTGTCATTTCCAGTGATATGTGGTACATCATGTAGTTCCTCATGGTTAAGGAGATATGGCTTATTAAAGTTGGGGAACCCTCATGAGTTATCTAGAATCCCCTAGAAGGTCAAAGAAGTCAATTATTCTAGAAGCTCCTAGAAGAAGTGTACTAGTCAAATTGATGGTAACTAGGAGTCAATCACAGGTAAAGTGTTTAAGAAAATAATTAAAAATAAATTAGTTGCAACAAGAAGTTGTGAGTTTGCTAATTATGACAAAGTGGTCAAGGTGGTGAAAGTGGTTGCAATGAGAAATTATTTAAATAGTAAAGTGGTTGCAAAGATAAATTATTTAAATAATAAAGTGGTCAAAGTGGTTGCAAAGACAAAATCATTTAAATAATAAAGTGGTCAAAGTGGTTGCAACAAGAAAGTAGTTAGGGGTAAAGAAGTTATGATTTGACTAATTAAGGAGTTGTTAGTTGCAACAAGAAAGTGGTTAGCCCTAAAAGGTGGAGAAAGGGGTAAAACAATTACAAGGAAACTTCTAGAGGAAGGAACTTGGAAAGTATAAATAAGAGAGGAAGTAACTCCTATTAGCACCTACCTACCTATTGAACATTATTTAACATCTATTTGGTGAAAGGTTATTTATAGGTATACATTGAAATATATGAGAAACCGTAGGTCTAATGTAGTGTAGGTATAAAAAAACGAAGGTTTGAAGTAGCGAAAGTTTCGGAGTTGCATAAATTTTGACTATTCCAGGGTTTCTAAAGTTATCCACGAGTTTTAGTGCAATTAGGGTGCAAACATTCGTGGGCCATAGTAGAGGAAAGCGCGGATACCCACGAGTTGTAGAAGGGGAAAGCATGAATTTGTAGAAAGGGACACCAGAAGATGCTTGCTCCAGGTTGCAGGATTTGAGGAGGGTGCAAGTATGTTTGTAAGAGATAAGATACAACATGATTACTACATAGTAAAAGGTATGTTCATGATTATGTTTTTAGACTGTATCTTAGTGGTGTTGTGGAGCATGCTTGAGACATTAATTTGTGAGGTTTTGTATATACCCTCTTGGATGTATGGTATTTGTTGTAGGGTATGATTTGAGGCAGATCTATTGAGGTACATTGCTAGTGCACTTAGCTTGATTTATTGACATATCTTATAGTGCATTGTGAAAGGCATTTGTTAGTGGTCTTGGTATATGATTGGATTATGAGTGGTACATGCTTGAGGTTACATTGGTTACATAACAATGAGGTTGTGGCACATGGTTTGATGTGAGGGTTTATGGATAGTATGTTGTATTTCTAGAGGCCTCTTGTTGGTTATGTTGGTGTATGGTTGAGGTACATGTTGGGTACATTGATGTGATACATACTTGAGGTACATGGTGATCTCGATACATCTTGTTGAGGCATAGTTTGGTTTATTGTTGATACATAATTGGTATATGTTGCTGGTTATCTTAGTATAGTGTTGATGTACATGATTGATGTGAATTGTTGCCGCATGGTAAGGTACAAGATTGATACTTGGTTGATACACATCTTGGTGATATTGAGCATATGGTTGAGAGTTATCTTGTTGTTCAATCTATGCGATTAGATATGGTTTGGTTATTGTGTTAATGTGAAGGTTAAGTGGTATAGGTTATTGGTACATATTGGTATATGTTTTCGGTACAGGTTCAGTGATGGGATTTTAGTAACATGCTTGATAGAAACATAGATAATGACAATGAAACTGAGAATGTTGGTAGTATTCCACGAGTTTCACTTAGGATAGGTGTAGACATCCACGATTTGTAGTGAAGAGAGGTGAGAAAATCCACGATTTGCAGTGAAGAGAGGTGAGGAAATCCACCTGTTGTAGAGTAGACATGTCGTAGATATCTATACAAGTTTTGAATATTGTTGGTACATGTTGTGACAATTTGTTGGTACAGGTTGATAGTGAAAGAGTGACAGTGGAAATGATTGATTAAATGACAATGACAAGTTGTCTACATTTGAAATTTATAATTCAGGTTGGTTGGATAGGGCAAGGGTAGGTGGTTGTAGCCACCTTCTGGTTGGAGTTAGAGAACTAGGGAGTTGGAGCTTCCTTTAGGTTGGAGCCGTCTTCTGGTTGGAGCTAGAGGATTTGGGAGTTAGAGCTTCCCTCAGGTTGGAGCCTAAGAAACTAGGGGTTGGAGCCTCCTTCTGGTTGGATCCAGAGAATGGGAAGTTGGTTCTTCCTTGAATGTAATTATTTGACATATAAGAAAAGAATTCTGTGGTTTTCTCTTGCATTGGGTTTCCATGTAAAATACTAGTGTACTGTGTATTGTGTGTATGTGTCTATTATTGTTCATTATGAACTGATG
Source organism: Picea engelmannii (assembly GCA_009831015.1). NCBI lineage: Eukaryota > Viridiplantae > Streptophyta > Pinopsida > Pinales > Pinaceae > Picea > Picea engelmannii. The sequence goes on along the minus strand of ML793335.1, from coordinate 102,212 downwards.
GATGTTAATGTTTGTGATGCAATAATATATTGATGATGAACCGATGAAGATTTTTGAATACGTTAAAATAATATACATTATGGTTAAAAGGATTAATAAGTGGTATAAATTGCTCATTACTAATTTAGCCCCCCCCCTCCAGTAATCCAACAAAAAATCCTTCAATAAAATTTCCGTAATAACCAACAAGACCCATAAAATATCTTCAATATGTTACATTCCTTGTATTTGGCCATTTCATTATCACCTCAATCCTTTTTGGATCTAGAGATATCCATTCTTTTGAAATAATGTGACCCAAATAATGCAATTTTTTTTCTTTTCTGATATAAATCACATTTACTTAGTTTTACACACATCTTATGTTTTCTTAGCACTTGCAAAACCATCCTAAATGTTCCTCTTGGTATTTTTCATTTTTATAATAAATAAGAATATCATCCATAAAAAATGCATAAATTTATCCAAGTACTTGTTGAAAACATTATTCACGAGACACATGAATGTATCTAGTGCATTGGTGAGACCAGATGGAACCACCATAAAGTCATAGTGACCATACCTTGTTTTAAAGGTTATCTTATAATTGTTTCTTCCTTAATTCTTACTTGATGATAACTAGACCTCAAATCAATTTTTGAAAAGACCCTTGTTCCTCTCATATAGTTTAACAAGTCATCAATTTGAGGTAATGGATTTTTTTTTTTTTTTCAATGTAACTTTATTCAGCTACATTTTATCAATACAAATCTTGAGAGTTCCATATTTATTTTTCACAAATATGATAGGTTCTCCTCATGGAGTTACACTTGTCCGAATGAATTTTGTTTCTAATCACTAGATTTCTAATTTCATTTTTAACTCCAGTAATTATGGGGTACTCATTCTAGAAGGAGAATTGTACACTAGTGCAACTCCAGGAACACGATCGATTGTGAAATCAATAACATTTTTATAGGAAATAGTGACATTTCATTAGGGAACACATAATTGAAATATTTCAAGATAGGATATTCTTCAAGCTTTGTAAATTTATCTTCTGTTGCATCTAATACACAGGTTGCATATAATTGGCAACCTCGTCTAAAACATTTCTTCAGTTGGAAGGATGAAATATGCCCAATTTTTTTTCCTTCGGTATGCCCTTTACTATCAGTATGCTCTTTACTATCCTTGAATAAATGAGTAATTACATTGGTACCAAATTAGTGGGGCATCATACATAACTCTATCTTATTAGTATGACTATTAGAGAGTGACTTTGGGCACTAGCTGCAATTTATACACTTATTTCCTATGCTTTAAGGTGAAAGAATTTTAGAGAGGAAGGGAATGTTGTGTCCCTAACATGATTGATGATAAGAATACTTATGGATTTAATGTATGAATTTATTTTATTTATTAGTCACTGGGTTCCACAAGCTAGTAATTCCTCGATATATTAATAAAGGCCACTTCAATGTAAGCAAGTATAATTTTATTACGTAAGCAATCAATATGTGATTAGTATAATATTAGTGAAATATTTGGGGATACATATTTATTATGAGCGAGGATGTGGTTTATACCTATACACAACATATTTTGTATATGAGTTGTATGAATTGTTTTATTTGTAAACTTATTAATGTCCCATCACTAAGTTAGTTTAGATTACTCATATTAATAACCCATTGCTAAGTTAGTGGATACATGTTATTTATATCCATTAATGAACCACCATTATGTTAATTGAGAAATTTTTCTATGAGATTTATATTAAACATCCCCCACTCTCACTTGTAATTATCTAATTTGTTACCAATCAACATTGTTAGTCATCTAGTACTTTTCTCTTTTAATAGAGAATTGCATGGAGATGTTTTCTTCCATATTTTAGTTATTGGAGGTGCATGCCAACCCTAGTTGTGTAAATTCCCCCATGTAGTGCACCTATGGATGAAAATTAATGTAATGTGGCCATACTCATGGAATAAGACCAAGTAGTTGGTGCAAACTCATTAATTAATGCAATCTAGCCATACTCATTGAATAAGGACAACTATGTAGTTGGTGAGTAATATGTGTAATAATGAGGGTAGTTGGCATAGAAATACCTTAAGAATACCCATGTGAGATTATATATACACATGCATATGATGGTATTGAGCATGTTGGAGTTTAAAGAGTAATATGAATACCTTGTGGAGTGATTCCTTCCATACAGAGTAACTAATGGTGTTTCCCTACCTGAAGGGTATTCTTCATCTTTGTGTTGCTTCCATTTTTTATTACAAAGTATTTATCTAATCCTATAATATATAATTATAAGTGGAATCAAACTTCTTTATTGGGAGAAAGGGAATAGTTTTCCTTTTTTTTTGTTGTTGCAGATTTTGAAGAGGGAAAATTAATCCATGACACTCAAATCAATTTTTGAAATTTTAAGTTCATCTAATGAAGAAACAAATTGTATATAAGCATCATTTAAAAAATATATGATATAAAAAAAGTCATTCAAAACGAAGTCCAAGAGGTGAACTTATTGATTTAAAATAATATAGTTTAAGGTTTTTTCTCAGTTATGACTACGACTTTATTTTGTGTATTGTAGAGGAAATAAATTTTGACAAACCACCCAAATTGTATTTATACAAATCCAAGTGGAATATAACTTATGTAGATACAATTAGACATATTATAATATACAATTTTGATGAATATTGAAGAAGAGTATATAAGAGACATATCTAGTTGGCGTAATTTAAAGGAGGCTTGCGCATAATGGTATATGGATAGTTTCGATTTATGGAAAGATAGATAATTTCATATTCTCTTTGATGAATCTAATCCTTTAGATGAATTCAAAATCGTTGAGGACAATCATGAGAAGGTTTTTATTACAAGTTTTCAAATTTCATATTCATTAGTGGAAATGTTCCTTACAAAGCCACAACCAAACTTTGCATCTATTTTATTGATCCACATGATCGTGGTGAGCATTTGTGCACAACACTAAATCATTTCGTGATTTCATGTGTTAGAAACTAAGAGTTAGAGTGAGGACCCATACACGGGACCTTAGCTTATGGATGGTCATATGCTTCATTTGATGTTTCTATAGGCACTACACCTTGTTTCCTTGAAATAGCTTCTTCATGTACTACCTTGGGACCTTATTATTTAATAAAATAAATATACTGCAATGCCACCTTTCTTTTCTGGTACCAACGCTTCATAAGTTTTTTTCATGTTAATATTAATAGTACCTAATGAATCCATCCAAGGCTAACCAAGAATAATATCCACACCATGCATATTTATAGCATAAAAATATGAATCCAAAACCTATTTATCCATAATAATAATTAAATATTTAAAAATTTGAACATTCTCACCCTTAATTAGTGTTTTTTGGGTATGGTTTGTTCGGATTTTCTATCTTGTAGCTAAGTCAACATTGATAAATTATGTTTTCTACCCGGGTTTATATAAATAATGAACTTATTTTATTGAATACATTGATGAAACTACAATAGGAAGTGGTCAAATGAAAATAAACTCCTAGTGCTCTTTATATGTTTTTTCATAACTTGGGACCACTTGCCTAATCTTTTTTTTCCATGTTCTTCATCTAAAAGGCTCAAAATCTTCACAAAGTGAAGAAACTTCCACCATATGTCAACATAATACATTAAATTAATTGTTACCTTAGATATCCAAAGGATTGTTTTTGACTTAACACCTTTTGTGTATTCTTTAATACCAATACCATCAAATTTTCCTATAAAATACATATCTTCTTTAGGGAAACTTGAAACTAGAACTAGGTTTTTGAAGAAATAACTTAATTTTAAATGGATATTCCTTATGTGGATAGGGTTTCATACTTATATTTTTTCACCTTTGACCCTAATATTTGATCTAGGACACTTTAACTCTTTCATCCTATAGGTTTCATATCATTTCGATACATTTTTTTAGTCCATTTGCTTGCTCTTGCGACTTGCAGAAGAGAAACTCACGAGTGCTCACAAATGGTTAGTTAGAAACATTTAAGTATCCTCAAAATTCCAAAAAACGATAAAATAAATGCATAATTCATGGGATTTGAGTGGAGAGTATAGATCCCATACACCTATACAATCTAGATTTGACTCCCCAACTACTGGAAGTAGCTTTCAATCATATAACTAGATGGTCCATGATTGGTAGGGGACATACCACACCCTCATGTTGGAGAAATATCTTGATATTTTCTATCCTTTGGCCACAATATCCTCCTCTTGAAAATAAACCTCTTGGTTCTACACATTTTATATGATATTGAGTAGGTTTTTATTAATCCTTCGATTCCTTTTTAGTTGCAAGATTATGATCTTTGGTGTAGTTGATTTTGATAAGTGGTTGAGGTCAAATGAAACCAAGCTCAGGTGATGAAGGTGTTTCTAGTGAAGTCAAGTATATTTCTTTTAATATTTGAATCACTATGATAAATATATCTCTTCTACCCCACCCCTCCAAATTCCTTTTATATTCATGCAATGTTAATCGTTCTCTAAATTTAGGAATTGTGGTTGTTCTAGTTAGCATGCAACTATTTAAGGTATATACAAAGAGTGAATTGTACTGGATGGGGTTGGGCATCCAATGTTTACAAATTTATTCCCAATTTCCTTTTCAATAAATATTTCCAATCAAAAGTCCATGTCTCTCTCCTCCAAATGTAGCAAACAATATTTCATTGTCAAGCATAGCAATATTATTGATGATAAAGGACCCCTTAACCTATGTAAATGTTGTCTACATTATGAATCACAACAACCATTTCAATGCTAATCTTTAAACAAGAAGTGCATAGTCCACTTCCTCTATTATCTCTTCTCTATCCATCCACAACTTCTCCAACATAAACATTAAATGGATAAAAATGATATATATATATATAGATGATCCATGATCACAAGTAGAGCCTTCTCTTGCAAATTCTTCATCTCATGACACATGGAATATGCCAAGCAATAAAATTAATGAAAATTTTATTTTCCAAATTAAAGTACATACACAAAATGAGGGGAATGCATATGAGTAATGGATATTTTTTGATTGATAGGGTTAACTAGCTTTGGACAAAGCTTCTCAAATGGATCATTTTCTTGAAAATCGTATATCTCATCTTGCCTAAAAGATGCCAACTATTAGAATTAATCAAATTTTATTTTCCAAATAGAATTACTTATACAAAATTTATTAAAAATCTGAATATTATCATAGTTATTTTAACAATATGAAGGTAATGTAAATGTGTAATGAATATTTTTAGATTGCTAAGGTTAAATAACTTTTGGAGAGGCTTGGAACCCTAACATAGGCTAGTCTCATTCTTTCCCTAAAAAATTGGTGAAAGGATTTAGAATATATAGTGTATGATGAAGAAAAAAGACAAATACGAAAATTCCTTCTCCTTGCTTCTTAAGAGTAATGAGTATGTGATTATAAGAGAGCACCATGTAAAAACTGTGATAATGTTGAAACCATCGAGTCTTGATGAAAAATATATATAGGATTGGGCGTTCTACATTATTTTTATGGTCCTTGTATATTTAATTTGATGTCACAAGATAATTAAAAAATGGTCATTGAGAAAAATATCTCTATTGAAACAACCCATTTACATCTCTAAAAATAATTTATCCAGACTATTGGATGCATATATTGTAATTTCAAGTAAAATTATAGTTGGTTATAGTAGATATTATGTCTAAATTAGAGGATACATTATCATAATTCCTTCTAGTAAGACCTAAATAATAATATGATTTAATGGAACTATTATAAGGTTTTTCAACATAATAGTGATGTCACAACCAAAGAGTGATAGTTCATTACATTTATAAAATCCTATATTGGATAAGACTTTATTTCCCCTGGGATTTTATTCTCGTTGAGAAAAATCCTAGGGAAGGGTTAGATAACCATTCCTCTAGATTAGTTTTCCAAGGAGGGGAGCCTAGGGAAGGTTTAGCCATTGTTTCCTTGAGCGTAATATTCATGTCGATGAGGCTCTAGGGGAAGGGTCAGCCAAGCCTTCTTTGAGAATAATATTTTCATTGAGGAGGATCCTAGGAAGGGTTAACTAACACTTCCTAGAGCATAATATTATTGTTGAGGATGTGGGAAGGGTTAATTGACCCTTCCTTGAGCATATAATTATAGTTGAGGGGAATCTTAGTGAAGGGTTGATCAACACTTCCTTCACCATAGTATTATTGTTGAGCATATAATTATAGTTGAGGTAAATCTTAGTGAAGGGTCAATCAACCCTTCCTTCACCATAGTATTATTGTTAAATGGGAGGTTGGGGAATTTTTAGTTTACCCTTACTCTAGCTTAGTATTCTCATTGAGGGGGAGCCTAAGGAGGGGTCAATCAATCCTTCCTTTATATAAGGATTTTCAATGACTCAAAACCTAAGGAAGGGTCAATCTAAGCTTGATCTATGTTAATATTTTCATTTAGGGGGGTGATTGAAGAAGGTTTGATCAACCATTCGACAAAATTAGTATTTTTCATTAAAGGGGATTCATATGAAGGTTCAATTGAACCTTATTCAAGATTAGAATTTGTTATAAAAGGGATCCTAGGGAAGGGCCAATTGACCCTTCCTGAAGCCTTGTATTCTCCTTGAGGGGAAACTTGAAAAAGGGTTAGTTGAACCTTACTCTATATTAGTATTATTGATGAGTAGGAGCTATAGGAAATGTTGGCTAACCCTTCTTCTAGATTAATATTATTTTTAATTAGGATCTTATTGAATGGGATGTTAAAAAGGGTCGAAAAACACTTAATAAGCTTAGTATTTTCATTGATGGGGAGTTCGAAGAAAGGATGATTGACACTTCTTCAAGCTTAGTAATTGCATCAAGGGAGAGAATAGGGAATGGTTGGCTAACTCTTACTCAATATTAGTATTCTCCTCAAGGGGGAGATTGAAGAAGGGGAAACTAACCCTTCCTCTAGATTAGTATTCTTGTTGAGCAAGATATAGAGGAAGGTTCAACTAATCCTTCCTCTAGATTAATATCCTCTTCAAAGGGATATCATCAAAGGGGATATTGAAGAAGGGTTGAGTTACCTTTCCTCAACATTAATATTATCATTTAGGAGAAGCTTAAAGATGGGACATACAAACCTTATTTTAGATTAGTATTCACATCATGGTGGAGACTAGGGAAATGTTGATCGAATCTTCCTCAAACTTGGTATTCACATCAAGGGGTATCCCAAGGAAGGGTCGCTTGACCCTTTGATGGCGCGACTACGCTCCTACATACCCCGCAGGGTCTCTGCGTCTGACCTTCCGGTCTTCAAGGATTGTTCGAAGTTCACCTTTGAGTCGAAGCGGCTCTTTGGACTCCCAATGGAATCCCTGTGAAAACCTGATCCACAGGTCCTTTCTTCACCCGCACGATTTTTCCTCACTTAACCGTGACCTTTCCCTGACTTAATCTCAGGTTTTCGGTGTTTCGTCCTTTCTGATGTCGAGAGTTCCTGTACTCTCGAATCCCCGATCTTTTATGAGCTCTCTTTCGGCCTTAGCCCCTCCTGGCTATGCCCTCGGGTCCATATGACCGCTCTCCATAAGACCACAGCCTTATATCCTCCTTCTGTCGGGGTTTTGGGGTTCAAATTCCTGGTACACCCCAAGTTCCATTAGCCCTCCAGGCTAGACTCCTGGTCCACGTGACCTTCCCCTATATGATCGCAGCCATACCTTTCCGTCGAGGTTTTGGACTTTCCAATGTTGAAATGCAAACTTCCTCAGGACTCGCGATTCCTCGAATCCCAACGCGCCCTTTACACGTTAGCCCTCCTGGCTAGGCTCCTGGCCAATATGACCATTATCCCTGTGACCGCAGTCTTATCCCTCATCGGGGTTTCGGGGTTTCCAATGCAAAAATGCAATTGCTCACGGGATTTCTGATCCTCCAAATCCCGATAGGTTGACAGTTGGCCCCACACAACGGATATTTCTTCCTTCTATGATATGCTGACAGCTGGACCCCACGATGGCACCTTTCCCCTATCGGGGTTTCGAGCTTCGCAATTTCAAAATGCACAAACACCTCATCACCAGGATCCTCGATATCCCGATGACTATAATGCCAATCAATGACTTCCTGTCGGGACTTTCCCCGATGGCTCTGATTCCTGCCACGCGTCCTCCTCTGATGGACGGCCCTGATTTCTCTGGGATTTCGAGACTTGTGATGTCCCAACTTTCACGACCTCAGGAACTCCGATTTCCCGATGCCGAATATCCTGACTCTCTTAAGATTTCTGACACCTATCTCCCCAAACGGACGGCTCAGATTTGTGTCGGGGTTTTCACTATAGACTTCCCTAATCTCCTGTCCACGGGAACGCTGATATCCCGACTCTCAACGCCTCAATCTCCGCCATGTGTCTCCGCTAATGGACGATCCAGATCTTCCCGACGTTTCGAGACTTGAAGTGTCTCCACTTTCTTGTCCTTGTGACTCTCGATATGCCGATGGTTGAAGTCCCAATGGTAAACCTCGTGCAGCTCCTGTCTGATCCGACAGCTGACGGGAAATTTGTTCAAGATCTGACGGTTTAGATCCTTCCTTCTTGTGCACTCCTCCAGAGGCTAAACTCTGCGCGCCTTCTCTCGATCCAATGGATTACGGGATTCTGTGTGAACATCCAATGGTCCACAATCTCCTGGGCTTGCACCTTGGAAACCCAATCGTAACCTCCTCGCTTCTCGCCAAATCTGACGGCTGACGGAATTTTTCTCCAGATATGACGATGCAGATCGTTTGTTCCTGTGCGCTCCCTCTGATGCTCTCTGGACGTGAAATCTTCAACGGTCCAGGTTTCTTCTCCTGCTGATCCGACGGCTGCTGTTGCTCCTCCTAAGCTTCTGCACACTTCTTCCCAAGCTTGGAAGAATTTCCAAAGACTCAAAAGGCCTCAACCTTTGTCTTTCTTCTCCTCTGCAAACTCCTCACTCTGAGTTCTCAACTACACATGTAAAAATGCTGTCCCTCCTGGGCTTTGGGTACTTTGAACCCGTCAAAGGATTCTGAAGCTTCTACACTCCTTGCAGAGCCCTTGCACGCAAAGTGCTATCTATCCTGAGCTTCTCCTGTAGCTTCGACCTCCCAAGGAAACTCGGTTCTTCTTTCCTTTTTTCCTTCAGATGGAGAATGCTTGGATGCCCTCCTGGCTATCCTTCACTCCAACAACCTCTTGCTGAGTGCTTCTGGGCATTCAGTAACCCCATGAAGATCCTTCAGTGGATTCTTCCTCTAACTTCCAGAAATCAAAGAGTTATCTTCTCTCCTCTGTGCTTGTCTGCACACTTACTCGATGCCCTCCTGGTGGAGTGTCTTCTACACAGAACGTTCAATAGTTCTGTCCTCCTTCTCCTGTGCACCTATGCACTCGCTCGATGCCCACCTAGCAGAGCTCTCAGAATCATCAGTGATTTTGGTTCCTCTTCCTGAACTCACAACATAGTCTTTCTATCTTTGTGCACTACTTTCACTGGCTCGATGCCCACCTGGCAAAGCTTCACCAAATCCTCAATGATTATGACTTATGTCTGAACTCACAACAGAGTTCCTCCAACTGCACTCTGTGCCTGTGCTCAATGCCCACCTGGAAGAGCTCTACAAAACTCCTCAGAGCTTCTGTCTGCAACTGTGTCTCTCATACACAACCTTACCTCCAAGGTGTTCAACAACCTTGAGGTCTTCCCTGAGTTGATGATTATAGCTCTTGTGCCGCAACACGTCTTTGTCTAAACCCGCAGAATTCATAAATGCAACCTCTGTGCACGGCTATCAGAACCCGCAGTGTTCTGTCACACCCTCCTAGTGTGAAGCCTCAAAGACCTTCAACCCTGGAAATCAAGAATTCCTGCAAATGCCTAGCATACATCTACAACATACAATAGAACACTCACAGACATTCATTCAACACACAGTAATGCAGGAAAAAATTCTCTTTGTATTAAAATGGAAAATGCCTGTATTTACAAGGTGTTCTCGAGCTCTGTCTGGCTCTTCTCTTCTCCCATTCGACTAACTCCCAAAATGAGATATCAAAATCTCTTTTACCCGAGGGGGCTCTTCGAGCTCTTCCCTCCAAGTCTACCTACCCTATTCAATTAAATTGAATGGGTTGTCTAGTCTGCATCTGGATCTAGATCTCAGCCTTACAAACATTTAAGGTCGATCCTATCTACAGCTTGCACAAAGGCATGGCTTCCCAACTCAACAGCTTAAAAATTACATTCAATTCAGATTTTAATGAGGACTATGCCTCTCTCTTAGCATGCAATTTGAATTCGCTGGTGTGGCTGGCTGGATGACGTGGAGAGATGCTCCTGCATCAAACTCCTTAGCTGTAAAATTCATGAGCTCCTGCCCATGAGATTCCCATCTCTCAGCTTTGGCAATCCTCCTAGATCCCAAACAAATATCTGGAGCTTCCCATCTGCTCCATTCTGTTGCTGCTGCTTCTACTTCCTTCCTTCCGCTCAGCTGCTCCTTGCTGGTAGTTTCTGCTGATATCAACATCAGCCTTCTGATGTCTTCGATCACTTCGTCCAGCTGCTCCCATGGCTGGCTCTGTTTTTGCAGTCTCCTCAATTGAATTTTTTTTTGGCACATGAGCAGATCATCATGATCTCCCATTCCTTCTTCATCAGTTTCCAACTTCACATGTTGGATGTGTACGCTCTACACCTTCACCCTCTCTTCCATGGCTTCTATCTGTTCCTACAGATAAGCCAAACTAACGTTGTCTGCCTCTTCTTCCTCTACTTCTTCAACCTCCCATGTTTTAGTCTTTTCAGTCTCCTAGCTGAAAATACTGAGCCATTCCTCAGAATGGTCATCATCCTCTTCTGCTTCTTTTGCTGTCAGCTTCAGTGCTACAGCTTCCTCAGCTTCCTGGCTGAAAAAACTGAGCCATTCCTCAGAATGCTCATTTTCTTCATCTGCTTGGGAAACTTCCAAAGTCTGCTCCAATCCCTCTTCTTTCCTGACAGTCACAACTAACTGTTCTGCTGCTGTTGCTGCACCTGCAACACATATTTCTGCCTTCTCTTGGGCAAGTGGTAGGAATATCTGAATTCCCCCAATCATCAGAAGATCTCTCATATCTTCCCCTATCAGCTGCACATGCTGATCCAAACTCATTTCCGAGCTCACCTGCTCTGTCAGATCCTCAGGCTAATTCCAACTCACCTCTGAGTTCATCTACTCTGTCAGCCCCTCAGGCTGATTCCAATTCACCTGCTCATCCCGGCCCACCTGAAAATATGGGATGTCTCTGCTGCCCTCCTGGCAGACCATGAGATCAACTGATTCCATCTTCATTAGCACTCCTTGTTGAATTCAACTCACCTCTGAGTCCATGAGACTTTCAGACAGTCTCGAATTCTCATCTCTGCCCACCTGACAATATGAGATGTCTCCACTGCCCTCCTGGCAGTCCATGGAATCAACTAATTCCATCTCTGTTTCCTTGCCCACCTAGAAAACTGGAAACCTTTCGCTACCCTTCTGGCAGTCTGTGAGATCCCGCAGTGACCTCATTTCATTGCCCTCATGGCAATGTGAAATTCCTCGACTGTCCTCCTGACAGCCTCTGAGATCCCGCAGTGATCTCAACTCGTTGCCCTCCTGGCAAACTGGAATTTCTTCTCTGCCCTCCTGGAAAACTGGAATTTATTCTCTGCCCTCCTGGCAGTTCTTGAGATCCTCAAATGATCCCATTTCATCCTCTTCATCATCGAGACCTCTCCCAGTCTCTGGTTCACATATCTGAAAAATTTCTTCTTCTGGTCCATCGAGGTTTTTAGCATACCTCAACCATCTTTTTAACAGCCTGCGCTGCCCTCTTCCCATCAAATCCTTGACTGACCATTTTTCTTTCGCCTTCCTCATGGGCCATTCATGCATCCATCTCGACCTCTTATCCTGCTGCATCCGCAGTTCGAGCTTCTCTATGTCTTCCTTTAATTCATAGAGGTCTTTATCCATTTCTGCAAGCTTTTCTGCCTTGCTCTTCTTCCCAACATGCCTATGGTCTTCAGTAACCATGGTGTTGCCTTTGTCTGCTTTCCTAGAAAACCTGCTGCTGTCACTCCACACTAAGAGTTCTACCAGCTTCATCCTCCTACAGTCTCCCTGACTGTCTTCTTGATTACGGCCTACCTACAAAAAATCGCCATAGAGTCTCCAACGCTCTGTCTTCTCTTGCCTTCTCGCTTCACCTGAAATCTACAAGTGAAGTTCAAGCTCTGATACCACTTGATGGGTATCAGAGTGCTCTTTACCTCTTACCTCTCTTGCCTAAAATATACAAGCAAGTTTCAGGCTCTGATACCACTTGATGGCGCGACTACGCTCCTACATACCCTGCAGGGTCTCTGCGCCTGACCTCCCGGTCTTCAAGGATCGTTCAAAGTTCACCTTTGAGCCGAAGCGACTCTTTGGACTCCCAATGGAATCCCTGTGAAAAATCGATCCACAGGTCCTTTCTTCACCCGCACGGTTTTTCCGCGCTTAACCGTGACCTTTCCCTGACTTAATCTCAGGTTTTTGGGGTTTCGTCCTTTCTGATGTCGAGAGTTCCTGTACTCTCGAATCCTCTATCTTCGATGAGCTCTCTTCCAGCCTTAGCCCCTCATGGCTATGCCCTCGGGTCCATATGACCGCTCTGCATAAGACCGCAACCTTATATCCTCTTTCCGTCGGGGTTTTGGGGTTCAAATTCCCGATGCGCCCCAAGTTCCATTAGCCCTCCAGGCTAGACTCCTGTTCCACGTGACCTTCCCCTATATGACCGCAGCCATACCTTTCCATCGGGGTTTTGGACTTTCCAATGTTGAAATGCAAACGTCCTCAGGACTCGCGATTCCTCGAATCCCGACGCGCCCTTTACGTGTTATCCCTCCTGGCTAGGCTCCTGGCCAATATGACCATTATCCCCATGACCGCAGTCTTATCCCTCGTCGGGGTTTCGGGGTTTCCAATGCCAAAATGCAATTTCTCACGGGATTTTCGATCCTCCAAATCCCTATAGGTTGACAGCTGGCTCCACACAACAGATATTTCTTCCTTCTCTGATATCCTGACAGCTGGCCCCCACGATGGCACCTTTCCCCTGTCAGGGTTTCGAGCTTCGCGATTTCAAAATGCACAAACACCTTGTCACTAGGATCCCCGATATCTCGATGACTATAATGCCAATCAATGACTTCCTATCGGGACTTTCCCTGATGGCTCTGATTCCTACCATGCGTCCTCCTCTGATGGATGGCCCCGATTTCTCTGGGATTTCGAGACTTGTGATGTCCCAACTTTCATGACCTCAGGAACTCCGATTTCCTGATGCCGAATATCTCGACTCTCTTCGGATTTCTGACACCTGTCTCCCCAAACAGACAACTCAGATTTGTGTTGGGTTTTTCACTATAGACTTCCCCGATATCCTGTTCACAGGGACGTCGATATCCCGACTCTCGACGCCTCGATCTCTGCCACGTGTCTCCGCTAACGGACGGTCCAGATCTTCCCGACGTTTCGAGACTTGAAGTGTCTCAAATTTCTTGTCCTCATGACTCCCAATATGTCGATGGTTGAAGTCTCGATGGTAAACCTCGTGCAACTCATGTTTGATCTGACGGCTGACGTGAAATTTGTTCAAGATCTGATGGTTCAGATCCGTCCTTCTTGTGCGCTCCTCCAGAGGCTAAAATCTGCGTGCCTTCTCCCGATCCAATGGCTTACAGGATCCTGTGTGAACATTCGACGGTCCACAATCTCCTGGGCTTGCACCTTGGAAACCCAGTCGTAACCTCCTCGCTTCTCGCCAAATCTGACGGCTGACGGGATTTTTCTCCAGATCTGATGGTGCAGATCGTTTCTTCCCGTGCGCTCCCTCTGATGCTCTCTAGACGTGAAATATTCAACGGTCCATGTTTCTTCTCCTGCCGATCCGATGACTGCTGTTGCTCCTCCTAAGCTTCTGCGCACTTCTTCCCAGGCTTGGAAGAATTTCGAAAGACTCAAAAGGCCTCAACCTTTGTCTTTCTTATCCTCTACAAACTCCTCACTCTGAGTTCTCAACTGTGCATGTAAAAACGCTGTCCCTCTTGAGCTTTGGGTACTTTGAACCCGTCAAAGGATTCTGAAGCTTCTACACTCCTTGTAGATCCCTCACAAGCAAAGTGCTATCTGTCCTGAGCTTCTCCTGTAGCTTCGACCTCCCAAGGAAACTCGGTTCTTCTTTCCTTTTTTCCTTCAGATGGAGAATGCTTGGATGCCCTCCTGGCTATCCTTCACTCCAACAACCTCTTGCTGAGTGCTTCTGGGCATTCAGTAACCCCATGAAGATCCTTCAGTGGATTCTTCCTCTAACTTCCAGAACTCAAAGAGTTCTCTTCTCTCCTCTGTGCTTGTCTGTACACTTACTCGACGCCCTCCTGGTGGAGTGTCTTCTACATAGAATGTTCAACAGTTCTATCCTCCTTCTCCTATGCACCTATGCACTCGCTCGATGCCCACCTGGTAGAGCTCTCAGAATCCTCAGTGATTCTGGTTCCTCTTCCTGAACTCTTAGCAGAGTCTTTCTATCTTTGTGCACTACTTGCACTGGCTCGATGCCCACCTGGCAGAGCTTCACTGAATCCTCAATGATTCTGAGTTCTGTCTGAACTCACAACAGAGTTCCTCCAACTGCACTCTATGCCTATGCTCAATGCCCACCTGGCAGATCTCTACAAAACTCCTCAGAGCTTCTGTCTGCAACTGTGTCTCTCATACACAGCCTTACCTCCAAGGTGTTCAACAACCTTGAGGTCTTCCCTGAGTTGATGATTCCAGCTCTTGTGCCACAACACGTCTTTGTTTGAACCCGTAGAATTCAGAAATGAAACCTATGTGCACGGCTATCAGAACCCGCAGTGTTCTGTCACACCCTCCTGGTGTGAAGCCTCAAAGACCTTCAACCCTGGAAATCAAGAACTCCTGCAAATGCCTAGCATACATATACAACATACAATGGAACACTCACAAACATTCATTCAACACACAGTAATGCAGGAAAAACTGCTCTTTGTATTAAAATGACAAATGCCTGTATTTACAAGGTGTTCTCGAGCTCTCTCTGGCTCTTCTCTTCTCCCTTTCGACTAACTCCCAAAATGAGATATCAAAATCTCTTTTACCTGAGGGGGCTCTTCGAGCTCTTCCCTCCAAATATACCTACCCTATTCAATTACATTGAATGGGCTGTCTAGTCTGCATCTGGATCTAGATCTCAGCCTTACAAACATTTAAGGCTGATCCTATCTACAACATGCACAAAGGCACGACTTCCCAGCTCAACAGCTTAAACATTAAATTACATTCAATTCAGATTTTAATGAGGACTCCGCCTCTCTCTTAGCGTGCCATTTGAATTCGCTGGCGTGGCTGGCTGGCTGACGTGGAGAGATGCTCCTGCATCACCCTTCCATAAGCTTAGTATTCTCCTCAAGCGGGGAAATGAATAAGGGACATATAACCCTTCCTCTATATTAGTATTATAAAATTGTGACAAAATGACCATACAATCAACTCAAACACCAAAGTACAAGTGCCTCTTCTAAAAGGAATTTGAATACAAACTCTATTGAAACATATGATGAAATTTGTTTAATTGTAGGAATGCTCAGTGGATATTTTTGTAAAAATAATTGTATTTATAAATAATTGTTAGGGTTTATGGTTGAGGGTATTAAAATGATGCATCTCATGAATGGAAATTTAAAAAGAGAATTTGTACTAAATTCTCTAGCATGAAATTCCACTATTTCTAGACAAGGAGAAATAAATAAGTAAATCGAGTTATGTTGAAGTTTGAAACATTGTATGCCTATCAAAATTCATGTTATCGAGATTATGGGCTTATGGAATACAAAGGAGAAATTTCTACCACTATAAAGATTAATTTTAAAAATGGTGAATTGAAGGTAGTAAATGGTAATAGTGGATTGCAAAAATCTATATCTAATACTATTACAATGGTGGCTAGTGTTAGTAACATTGTGGAGACAAATTCAGATAAGGATCCACATCAAACATGATCAATACATCAAGATAGAATAAGGACATCTCTCGTATTATTTCCTTAAAACATGACCTAGGAATGACTTAAAAAAATAGTTAATAAGGAAATATGATATGTAGGCACTTGAGGTAAGTGTTGATAATACAAGGTATTACATGTCAAATATAAAATTTTCATGGGCATTATTTTTGCAAATGGATAATACGACACATGGTTTTTTCCGATGGTTTTCTATTTTCGATTAAGGAATTAGGGTTGTTGACTAATCCAGGTCATTGGGTTAGGGTTTTGGATGCCTCTGGCTCCTATATGAAAATTGTATTGTAAACAATGTATCACTATGAATGAATATAGAATATGATGGTTTTCTCGCTTTGGGTTTCCAGGGGAAAAATATCTGTGTAATGTGTGTATTTTCCATTGTATCTTTTCTAATATTTTATTGAAAATATGTTTGCAGTAAAATATTGTACAAGGTTAAAATATACATTTGGTATCAAAGATTTGTTGGCTTTAGGGAGATGCATTTGTGGTCAAGGGTTTGGCTTGGGACTGTGATAAGGCTTGTTATGGTGGGAGATATTCAGTATTGATTCTTCAAGTGAAGAGAAATGGCGAGAAGTTCAAAAATGGAGATTGAGAAGTTTAATGGGAAATGTTTTGAGCAGTGGAATATCAAGAGGAAGATCTATTGGTGGAAAGAGATCAGTGGATTGTGGTGGATCCAGGTACTTCAGCTACACGAACATCAATCATTGGCTGGAAAAAGTTGGATCAGAAGGTGAAGAGCACAATCCGACTGTGTCTCTTAGATTCAATATTACTGAATGTGTCAGAGGAAACCACAACCAAAGATTTATGGGATAATTTGGGGAAGTTGTATTAGTCTAAGTCCTTAGTAAATAAACTATAGCTGAGAAAGAAGCTGTATAACCTGAGGATGAGAGATGGAGACTCAGTGGAAGAGCATTTGAATTCCTTCAATACTGTGGTAAGTCAGTTAGTATCTGTTGAGATTAAAATTTTAGATGAAGATAAGTGTATCGGTTTACTTTTCTCTTTACTAGAATTGTGGGATAGTATGGTTGTGGCCATAGGTGGTAATACAACTGCCTTGAATTTTGATGAAGTGGTTTGATCCTTGTTATCAGAGGAGATGATATGAAATAACATGGAAGGACAAAGAAAAAATGCATTATTTTCAAGAGGATGCTCCGAGGAAAGAAATATATCTAATTCCTCAAGTGGGATATATAAGTCTAAGGGAAGATCTAAGTCTCCCAGAAAGTTTGTAAAGGTATGTTCAAGATGTCGAAAAGAAGGGCACTACAAGAATTAATGTAGATCCAAAGTTGAGAAAAATAAGGGCACTACAGGAAGCAATGTAGATCCAAAGTTGAGAAAAAGAAGGGATTTGAAGAATCTCCTTCTATAGATGAAAATACCTCCAAGGAAGAAGAAGGGGATGTGTACTTGGATTCTTCAAGAACACATGCAGATCATGATGCATGGTTGGTTGACTCAGGTGCATCCTTTCATATGATTCCCCATAGGGAGTGGTTATGTGAATATGAAAGGTATGATGGAGGTAATGTTTTCCTAGGTGATGACTCACCAACCACAATCATAGGTCGAGAAAAAGTAAATCTAAGGCTCATAGATGGAAGGATTAGAACACTACCTTGTATTCTTCACATCCCAGGATTGGCCAAAAATTTGATTTTGTAAGAAAAATGGACGATGCAGGGGTCAAAACAATCTTTGAAAAGGAAACCTACCTGATGGTTCGAGGATCAATGGTGTTGCTGAAGGGAGTTTGGTTTGGAACTCTGTATAAGTTGCAAGTAAGCACTATTAGTGATGGGTATAATAGTTCCATTGTTCCTGATATTGGATTTCATGAAGAAAGAAATCCTACAGTCTCTAGAGAGAAGGTTATGATGTGGCATCAAACATTGGGGCATATCAGAGAGAAGGGTCTTCGACTACTACACGGTAAAAGTATGTCTAACTGTTCTTTGGATTTTGATTTCTGTGAACATTGTGTATATGGGAAGCAAAATCGAGTAAGATCCCCCTTTGGTGCAACGAGGGAAGAAGGAATCTTATAGCTAGTTCACAGTGATGTGTTTGGACCTGTGTCAGTTCCATCATTAGGAAAATCTGTGTACTATGTCCCATTTATAGATGTCTTCTCAAGGAATATTTGGATATATTTCCCCAAGAAGAAATATGAAGTCCTTGACAGGTTTAAATAGTTTAAGGCTCTTGTTGAGAATCAAACATAGAAAATAATTAAGGTGTTGAGGACAGATAATGGTGGTGAGTTATGCAGTAATGAATTTGAAGAATTTTGTAAGAAATATGGTATAGCAAGGAAGAAGACTACTCCATATACACCTCAACAAAATTTAGTTGCAAAAAGGATGAACAAGACGCTAATGGAAAAAGCAAGGTGCATGCTCAGTGGTGTCGGGTTAGGGAAATAATTATGCGCAAAGGTAGTGGGTACTGCTTGTTACTTGGTTAACATATCACCCACATCAACGATGGATGAAAAGACTCCATAAGAGGTATGGACTAGTAAGAAACCTTCTCTCACACATCTCAAGGTATTTGGCTGTGAAGCCTATGTTCATGTTCCAAAGGAAAACATGAGTAAGCTAGATAAGAAGTCTAACACATGTATCTTTATTGGGTATAAAGATGGTCTCAAAGGTTATAATCTTTGGAACCCAGAAAGTAAGAAGGTAGTGTATAGATGAGATGTGGTGTAACACCCTAGGTTTCAAACCCCCATTTTAAATAATGTATTGTTACAATGCTGAGAGGCCTGAGTGGCCAAACAATTATTATAGGGAAAATATGCCCAAGAAATGTAATGTTTTGATCATTATTAATAATAAACACATCGATGGTTGCTAGAGGGACAAGGACTAGAGTTATAGGGGGCTATGATTCCACAAGAGAGGGAGCTCGAGGGACTAAGTGTTTATTCCTATTTTTAATTACCCTTTTTGTCTAAGGGAGGGGATCAGTTACACAAACTTCTTGGGGAAGGTGAGGAGGTTCTTGTTTTCCCCACGAGGTTACGTAAACCCACCTCTGGTCTGATGGGGGGGTTTGACTAATGACTTGTTTTTGGATTTCCCATTCACTCACTCATTTTTCCCTCACACACTCCCACGTACCTCCTAACCCATTCATTGAGCCATTGTCACCTGCATCTTGGCTTGGCAAAGGAAACAAATCTGTTGAAGAATTAGCCACATGATAGTTGGCTATAGTGGTCATTGGTGTGATAAAGCCATGACTTGGGGTCTGCATGTCTGAAATGCATTGGCCTGTGCCCTGTTTTGCTCACAACTGCGAGTCATGAGAGTTCCAACACTGAGATTCTAGACTAGCTATGTCGGAGGCCCTTAAAATAAAGGAGAAGGACTGCCTGAGGGACTGCATGGAAGAGAAGGGTGGAGGTCCTGTCTCTTGGGGCAGTAGAGGATGGGTAGAAGAGAGCTAGGTACTTGGATTGTTGTGGGTGTCGGGAAACCTGTGAGAGCTTGAGAGATATCTGGTTTGGGAACCCGATTACACTCTGGAACCTTCCTTGTGGATTCATAGCCCTGGCTCGGGGGTGACACTGCTGTTGATATTTGGAGAAATGGTGTCTACAGTTGGGTGGAACGTCCTTGGTCTGCAACCAGTCAGTGTCATATTTCATAAAGATAATTTCTCTCTGTCGTGATATCATTATCTGTGTATGAATGTATTTCCATTTTGTATATTTAATTGTTGTTTAATATAATCTTTAGATTATGAATGCGTGCTGGATATTGCTGTGCATGTTGTTAAATATGTTATCTTATGCATTCTTAATAAATAAAGAAGGTATCAACATCAAGAAAGAAGTTTGAGGGTGGGCTTGCACATAACATACCCTAGCTTGTGGTTGGATGGGTATGTTACAGTTTGGTATCAAAGCTTCTAGCTGAAACACCGATCTGGTATGGGCTAGGTCTATTGGTCAGAGTTTCATGGTCGAGATTGAATTCTTACTGTGAGATTTAAAATCTGAGGAGGAATGGCGTTGAAAAATCTACATAGGATACATAACATCATAGATCCTCTGTAAGGGTTCAAAGGATAATGACCGACCCTTTTGAATTCGGGAGCGATTGCCATTGTAGGATCAAGAGAGATCTGAGATTGTTGGTTTGGAGGATAGGTGAACAATGGTCTTCCTATGAAAAGAAAGAAAGGGCTAAGGTCTCGACCATCAGATCCCATTGGAGAGAGCTCAATGACCAACAAGCATTGTGGGGAACCAAGTTGCAAGGAAGATAATCTCCCAAGGCGGTCCCACAATCCAAACCATGGTTTGGCCGAGAGATTACATGTCATCATCAGGAGAATTGCAAGTTACTCCAAACCATCCATGCATGCCCCCGCAAAGTTTAAAGGCATGCAGTGATGTGACAGATTATGGATTGAACATCAAAACTCCAAATAAATGAAGTAGTTGGGGACCATCGATCCATAGGAGGACATGCGTCAATCGATCGTGTGCTCCGGGTGAAAGCACTCTGGGAAATAGAGAGCGAGGAAAAATTGAGAGTTGAAACTCTCGAATTTCGGAATGCCGAAGACCCAAAGTAAATGTCGACTGTCGGATCATCCAAAGTAGATCCCGACCATCGATCGCCAAGAGGCTACGTGTCAGCAGATTAGTAACTCCGGAGGAATCTGTTCAAGAGGTTTTTAGTTATGATTTGAGACTCTTGAATCCTGGAGAGTCAGAGAGCCGAAGAAAACCTCGATCATCCAATCATCCAAGAGGATCTTAGCCATTGATCTACCGAGAGCCACGCGTTACCAGATCCATGATTTTGGATAAAAGCCAGTGGGCCAAAAAAGTTGAAATTTGAGATTTACGAAATACGGAGTCCCAAGGGAATCGTAGCTGTCGATCCATGGAAGACACATGGAGGTAGATCACGAGCTCTGGATAAAAATGTTTTCAAGGAAAAAGGTTGAAGCTTGAGATCTCTGAAATCCGGAGCCCCGAAGTAAAAACATAACCGTTAGATTGAGGAGGACACATGACACAGACTCCCCTTCTCTCCTAAGGGCTACGCTAACTCCCGGTCTAGGATCAATCAAGAAACTGAGTCTGATTGACTCTCCAGGTCTCTACTAGACCCCAAACCCACTTACACAGGTCCTTTCTCCAAAGGATCATGTCGTATGAGACTTGCTAGTCCTCTCCTGAGAATTGTTCAAACCTCAATTCCGAACGGGCACTATCTCTCCTCTCAGCCCACAGTTCATCCCACCACAGTGCTGCATGTCCTTTTAGTCTGGTGACAACATGTCTCACCATTATTTCCTCATCGATGTCTTCATAGTCAAAATATTTTTCCGTGGATCTTATCCAATCCAATAGCTCTTCAACATCTAAATTGCCTTCATACATTGGGACCTCCATCTTGGATCTGCCTCCCAATCTGGAACTTCTCTCAACAAGCATTCTTCGACAACATCCTCTCCTATAGCTTATTCAACAACATTCTCACCCACTACTTCTTCTCTCTCTACATCGATGACATCTCCAACATCCGGTGCTCGTCTTTGCACTACCTCCATTGCCTCTAATCTTGTATGAATTTCTCGCATCTACCTTTCTATATCTCGATTGGCCAAAGGTGGCTCCACTCTTCTCCTTGAAAGAATTGTGTTGACTATTTGTCACACTCACAAAGTACAAATCCAAGTTCTTTTTATCCTTTGCCTGATATATGCAGGAACAAATAATCTCTGATACCACTTGATACAAGCCCCCCTTCTCTCCTAATGGTTGCACGACCTCTCGGCCTAGGATAGATCAAGAAACTAAGTTTGATTGACTCTCCAGGTCTCTGATAGACCCCAAACCCACTTACATAAGTCCTTTCTCCAAAGGTGCAAGTCATATGAGACCTGCTAGTCCTCTCCTAAGCATTGTTCAAACTTCAACGCTGAACGGGTGCTAGCTATCCAATGCTAAGCCCTTTCCTTTTCATGAACACGACTGTGACCACTCGCCTGACTTGAAAGGCATTTCATGATTTTTCGTATCAGGCCTTTGCGTGTGAGTCTCCCCGAGTCTCCCAACCTCTGAAATCCCGACAGGGTCCTAGTGCGTACTAGCCCCTCTTTCTCCATGACCACTGGCGATGACCATGCGCTTAAGTGAAAGGCGCATCGCGATTTTGTGTTTCACGACTATGGGAGTGATAGTACCTCTGTTCCCCTGATAGATGAAATTGTGATGACCCTAGATCGACGGTCCAAATATTTCTTTGATAGACGGCTACGATCAAATCATCTTTTTGCGTTTCATGACTTTGGGAGTGCTCCTTGCCTTCGTTCTCCCGGTAGCCGAAATTGTGATAACTCTGGGTCCACGGTCCAGATATTTCCTTTGATCTGACAATCACGATGATTTAGGGACTTCACGTTTGGTGACTTTGAAGGACTTATCATCTCTGGTCCTGCGATTCCCGAAATGCAGATATTTCACCTTGGACAATCAACGGTCCGGGTCTGTCCTGGATCCAAAGACTCAGATCAAGTCATGGATTTGGGCTTCACGAATTATTAGCATTCCGCCCCTTGACTTATCCACAATGCGAGTCAGTGAAATGCTGATTGTTCGCCACACGTCCATCTTGACGGATGGTTTTGATTCCCTAGTATTCAGATCGAACGATTGAGAATCGTTTCCCCCTTGCACTTACGTTGTCTTCAAAATTAGAATATATTGTGGTTGTTCAAAAGTTTAAAACCTTTACTCCTTTGATGAGTTCAATTCTTGGAACTATTTAACACTTATGAAAAGTTTTACCCCTCTTGATCTTGGTCTTGAGAATATTTCGATTTCCCGCGCACTCCTTGCATTTCAGGGATTTCGATAACTCAGATCCGAAGGATTTCTCGAAGAGAAATTATTCTCTCCCTCCTGATGTTCTCGTTTTCTGATTCTCTGACTTCTAGTAAAGCCTCTTCGACCCTTATTCTAATCTCGGATCTATGTACTCCTTTCCCCAAATCTTTACAAAAGGTTTTGGGTTCTTGCGGATGACTGGGCACACCTTGCACTAGTGTCTTTTCACTCCTTGCAAAGGGAAAGTTTCGTGTTATCTCTTCTAAGCCCCAGAATCGAAATAGATCCCGTTAACGTACTCCTTTCATTCTGTGTGCACGCCTTGCACTACTTCAATAGAAGAGAAACAATCAAAACTTATCCTAACATTCACAATTCCATCTATTCATAACGAGATTCATTCATTCATTCATGAAAACACAACAACAAAGAATTGTAAACAATGTTCACACTATGCATTCGATGCATTTTCCTTTGTTCTATTCTAACATGAAAATGGTTACAACTATGAAAATGAACAAAAAAAAAAAACTATTGAACTCATACTAACTTACAGCTAACATCTACCCTGCAGCCAACTACCAACTAACCTCATTCGAGCGTACAAATCCTCTATTTATCAGAGGGATCTTTAGGGTTTCCCCCCCTGGCTACTTGTCTAATCTAAAATTTAACCTAACGAATATCTGGACCATTCGCATTCCAGAGCCATAGTGGAATCTCCCACTTCGCTCATAATCGTTCAAGCATGCCTCCATAGATTAATTCCAATGCTGAGTTAAGGCGGTCTTGAAAATATTTGTTGTACTGCCAACGTTGAGCTCCCGTACAGATTCCTAGACGATGATGGGTCTTTCTTCGTGCGAGTGAAAACAATGCTCATGCATCAACACATGGAGTATATCCATGGAATTTGGGTGAAGACCCGAAGTGAATCTTCATCGTCCCTTCCAGGAGGACACACGGTGACATATTGGCCAATTTAGGAATTTGGAGTTTGGGAGAATTGGAAGTGTGCTAGCTTGAAAACTCCCGAATCCCCGAAGCCCAAAGATCTGAAGTGATGGGGCACGATGATGTCACCTAGAGGTGATGTGGACCTTGTAATCCCTGAAGTGACATGGCTTGCAAACGTCACCTAGGATGACATGGACACATGGGATGTGTGCCACATGTCAGTAAGATTTGAGATTTTGGAATACTGAAAATTTGATTAGAACGTGACATGTGTCACCTTCCTGATTGGGCCACGTGTCCGCTTCTATCATTTCTGCATGTGGTGACATACCGTGTAGTCCGAAAGACTGGGCACTCCAGGAGGGAAAGATGTGACAGGTTGCGTTGGGTCAAAAAATCCTGAAGGCTGGAGTATATATATCGACCATCGATTCCAAATGACACACATTGAAGGATCATCGACTTTGGGTGAAAGCACTCCGAGAGAAAGTGTAGGAGAGAAGTTTGAAACTTTTGAAGCCCAAAAAGCCGAAGCGATTCATAGTCATTGATCTATAGGAGGACACACATCGACAGATCATGAAATCTGGGTAAGAGAATTTTGGGAGGAGGCAAGCAAGGAAAGTTGAGACTTGAGTCCAGAAGTGAATCTCAATCATTGATTGCGAAAGTGGACGAGGACCGTTGATTTGGTCCTAGCTGAAAGTCCCGAAGCTTTGGAAAAATGCTTTTTCAGCTAAGCGCGGGGTCATGGCCTTGGTCATATGAATATTGAGAGATGAGGAAAGGAGGGATAAGGGAAGAATTGGTTTTCCTCGAGACAGAAAAGTGCCAAGGAGAGATTTAGCCGCGGTTTCTAGTGATGGTAACCTTGGAGGTGGTTTGAAGGAAGAACTTGCGCAGTGTGAAATTCTATATCGTCGAAGGATAAGATGACACTGTTATTTTCGGGGAATGGGGATATGATCTCCATAAACAAAAAAGAGAGAGGCATGTGGCATGGTTTGGAAAAATTTGTTTATCACATGCATAATTATAAAAAAATGGTCGCTTGCACATTTTGCAGAATTAAGAGGCTCAAGAATGTCAGTTCGGTATCCGTATTGAGGAAATGAAAGAAGGTGAGGGAGCCTCCAGTCAGGAAAAGGAGGCCGAAGGCCCAAATACCATAGTTGGTAATGTAGAGACAGAGTCCAATGGAAACAAGGGAAAAGGAGAGAAGGAAACTTTAATAGAAATGGTAAGAATCCTGAAGATGGAAGTGCAGAGCTACAAATCAGACAACGAGAGACTGATGAGAGAGAAAAGTCAGATAAACGCTCAAGTGTTGCAGATTTTAAATCAATTGCAGAGGCAAATGAAGAAGGGATCAAACTCATGACAAGAGGAAGAAGGCAGGTGTCATGCAAGGAGAAATGATCGTGGTAGAGCTGGTTATTCTAGAAGTGCCAACAGAGCTCGTGGACACCTCTCACCTCCTTACTAAAAAATAAAACTTTATGCATCGGATGATCCCGTAAGCAGTCCAGAGGTGTCCCTTGTCAGGAAACAAAGAAGGATACAAGAGATAGATTGTTTGCAAGGAGAGATGAGGAAGTTCAAGCCACCTTCCTTCAATGGAAAAAGAGAAAGGGAAGATGATGCCAAAGCATGGTTTCTTGGACTCAGGAGATATTTCTAGTTGCATAACTATTCATCAAACCTGTAAGTCAGGATTGCCACCTACCATTTACACGGGAAAGCTATAGTGTGGTGGGACTAACTGAAGCAAGTGGAGCATGTTAATGAAATTAGGATCACTTGGAAACAATTCAAGAAGTACTTCCAGAAGGAGTACTTCTCAGAGAATTTCTATGACAAGAAAATGTAGGAGTTCTTTGAACTCTGATTGGGAAGCATGACTATGGAAGAGTACGAGAAGAAGTTCTTGGTATTGCTAAAGTATGTCAGGTTCATTGGTGATGAGAAAGTGAAAATACAAAGAATTCTAAGTGGATTGCCAACCTTTTATAAGGAAAAGATCAAGTATGATGAACCCAAGACCTTGAATGAAGCTATCAGGAAGGCTAAATACCTATATGAGCAAGGCCAGGGAAGAGAAACTCTGCAGAAATGTTGGAAGGACAACTGTAGTGTACCTTGCTGCTCTGATACCAATTTGTAGTGTACCTTTCACTACCCAGGCTCACCCAACCTCTCGGTTCACCATTCATTACATGGATTTAAAAACAAATGCATTTAACCAGAATTAAACACACTTAAAACTCAGAGTAAAATATATGGGTACTGCTATAATTAGACAAGCCATAGAATTCATCATTAATTCATTTACACAGCGAAAAACATGATAATATATACAGCACAGTCGTGCCAAAACATGATCAAAGCATAATTCAGAATACTTATCTTTTAACAGTTGGATAAATCACCAACCAAGTGCAGGCCTTCCACGAAACTCCCAGCCTTAGACCACACTGTTCATCAGCTCAACAGTAGGTCACCCCCGAGCTGGGACCGAGCTCCACCCCCGGGTAAGGAATCTAGACTCAGGCTGAGGTTATAGGGAAGACAACACATTCACATTCACCAGGAAGTAGTTCTCCCAGGAAACTCCCACGCTCACTTCCCACAGACCCGCATTCCCCACATGCCTGTTCCACCCCAGGAGAGTGCACCTTCTCTGTCACCTAGACAGTCCTTCAACTGCCAGTCTCCCTTACCTTGGGTTACAGGAACAGACCGGACTGAAATTCTCTGGGCTCTATGGCAGCTACAGGGGTTCCTTCCAGGAGTTCTCTTCTCCCTCTGTGCACTCTCTCACCTGGAGGAGTCATTTCACATGCCAACAAGCCTCACGCAGTCCAACACTGCATGGTCACAACAATCCACGCAAAACACAGACAAGTGCTTTCCAAAACGGTTCAGCTGTCACAGGATAATCTCAGGCATGATTTCGGAACAGAGGCTCCACGCACAGGCTAGCTCAGCTTTTCCCAAACAACCAGGGATTCTTCC
>ML793335.1:41625-74985 GCA_009831015.1 Picea engelmannii | reverse complement strand
CAACACTTAGGCTCCCTGGCCTAACAAAACTCATAAGCCTACAGCTTATACAAAACTTGGCTCACCAGCCTATAGAACATGTTTACAATTCATTTCATATATCATGATCTGTAACGGGGCTCGGCCTTGGGGACATTACAACAACAAAAATGCGAAGTCCGATCAGAGGAGGAAAGGATTCAAATCTCCCTTCAATAGGAATGAGCCTAATAGAGATCGTCAAGATCAATATACTAAGGAGGAATCAAAGAAAGAAGATTCCTTGGGAAAAAGGGGAAGACCACCAATCCAATGTTGGGGATACAAGGAAGATCACATGTACAAGGATTTACCACACAGAAAATACAGAGTGAAGACTGTGCACAACATCCAAGAGGCAACAACAGTTGGAGATATGGGAAGAATCTATGCAGATTTAAATGATCGACAAACAGATTACCAGTCCAATATGATCGAGGTGGAAGGTAAGATCATAAATCAGCCTGTTGCTATTTTGATTGATTCAGGAGAAAGTCATTGTTACATTGATCCTAAGATAGTGGATAGATTACATTTGGAGAAAAGTAAACTTGGAAAAGAAAGTTTGGTTCAGTTAGCCACTGGATCCAAAAGGAGAATCCATGATATGGTTAGAAGCTGTTCCATAAGTCTTAATGGCATGAATACTAGTACTGATCTAAATATCATACCATTGGGGTCTTATGATGTTTTGATTGGGATGGATTGGTTGGAAAAGAATCATGTTGTCCTAGATGGTCATAACAAGACATTTACATGTCTTGATGGAAATGGAAAACATAGCACTTTGAAAGGAATTCCATGACCCATCGCTAGGATGGATTGACCTGAGGCCATGATACCATCAGGTAAGAATCAAGGAAGAAGACATTCATAAGACAACCTTTAGGACCAGGGATGGGCATTATGAATTTGTAGTGGTGCCATTTGGACTGACCAACTCACCAGTTGTATTCATATGCTTAATGAATGGCATATTCAGAAATTATTTGGACAAGTTTGTCATAGTATTCCTGGAAGGCATACTTATCTATTCTACATCTGAAGAGGAGCATGAACATCACTTAAGACTGGTGTTGCAAGTAATGAGAGAACATCATTTGTATGCCAAGTTGAGTAAGTGTTATTTTTATCAAAAGTAGATCCATTACTTGGGACACATTATTTCAGAGTAGGGCATAACAGTAGATCCAGAGAATATCGAAGCCATTAGAGGGTGGCTAACACCCATAAATGTGTCAGACGTCAAATGTTTTATTGGATTAGATAGATACTATAGAAGGTTCATAGTAGGGTTCTCTAAGATTTCTCATCCTATCACTTCTTTGAAAAATAAGGGAACTAAATTTGAATGGACACTCAAGTGTGAAAATAATTTTAATCTATTAAAGGAATTACTCACTAGTGTGACTGTGTTAAAGATTTCTGACCCAAATGAAAGTTTTGTGGTGTGCACAAACGCTTGTAAGGAAGGATTTGGGGGAGTCCTCATGCAAAATGGACATGTCATTGGATATGAGTCCAGAAATCTTAAAGAACATGAGAGGAACTATGCCATGCATGACTTGGAACTTGCTTCCATTTTTCACACCTTGAGGATGTGGAGGCATTATCTCATGGGGAAGAAATTCGAAATAAGAACATAACACATTGGCCTGAAGTATATTTTTGAACAACGGATCTTGAATGCTTGGAAAACAAGATGGTTGGAATTCTTAAGTGAATATGACTTAGATATCAAGCATATCAAGGGAAAGGAGAATAAATTTTCCGATGCACTTAGTAGAAGAGTGCATCTCATGCATGCTACTGCTGTCAGTATGCATCAGTCAGATTTGAAGAGCAGTTTTTTAGATGGTCTTGTTATAGACCAGCATTACCTACAGGTAAAGGAAATATTACAGCAAGGAGATGTACAACAGAGAATAAAGGAGTATGATATAAAGGAATATTTGTTACTGATGCATAAAAATAGAATCTATGTTCCTAGTTCCGGAGAACTGAGGAATGTGGTACTGAAGGAAATGCATGATTTTCCTTATGCTAGACATCCTGGTTACCAGAAAATGATTACAATAGTAAGAAGCTAGTTCTTTTGGCCGGGAATGAAGAAGGATGTTGCCGATTACTTCGCTCGATGTATGGAATGTCAAAAGGTGAAGGCAGGGCATAGGCACCCAACAGGTTTGTTGCAGCCATTGCAAATTCTAGAGAAGAAATGGGAAGTGATCACCATGGATTTCATGATAGGACTACCCAGAACGAATAAGCAACATGATTCAATCTTGGTGGTGGTTGAAAAATTAATAAAGGCGACTCATTTTGTGCCCATGAAGAAAACGTATACAACAACTAATATTGCAGAAATTTTCATGAAGGAAATTGGTAGGTTGCATGGGATACCTAGGAAAATTGTCTCGGACAGAGATACGAAGTTTACCTCCAATTTATGGAGGGGATTGTTTAAAGTATTTGGCACAAGTGCAAAATTTATCACAACATATCATCCCCAGGAAGATGGGAAAACAGAGAGGGTTAATCGAATAAGTGAAGACGTGATGAGAATGTATGTGATGGATAAGCCATCTAAGTAGGAAGATTACTTACACTTGGTTGAGTTTTCATATAAAAATGGGTATCAAGATTGATTGAGAATGAGCCCATTTGAGGACTTGTATGGTAGGAAATGCAATACTCCAGTGAGATAGGACAACTCAACAAACATAGTGGTACTTGGGCCGGAGTTGCTCAAGGACATGGAAGACCAAGTGGTTAAAATCAAGTAGAATTTAAAGGCAACTCAGGATAGACAAAAAGTTTATGCAGACAAGAACATGACAATTAGAGAATTTAAAGTAGGGAGCATTAACTTTTGAAAGTGAAGCCCAAGAAAAGATCTTTGAAATTGAGTAGTTGTACAAAGATGGCACCCAGATTCTATGGTCCATTTGAAATAATGGACATAATAGGGCCAATTGCATACATGCTTGCATTGCCTGCTTCCATGAATATGCATAATGTGTTTCATGTATCTTTACTAAAGAAATATGTATATGATCCTAACCATGTTATTGATTTGCATTTGATTCAGGTAGAGATGGAGGGAGACTTTCAGGTTCAACCAATGCGGGTATTGGATAGAAAATTCAAAATGCTCTGGAATTGAGTTATAGAACTGGTAAAAGTTCAGTGGACCTGCTACGGTCCTGAAGATGCTACCTGGGATCATGAAGATTCCATGTGGGAAGAGTACCCATAGATTTTTGAATAAATTTGAGATTTTGATCTCTATTTTGTATATCCACTGAGGACAATGCCAAAATAAGGGGGAGGGATGTAACACCCCAGGTTTCAAACCCCCATTTTAAATAATGTATTGTTACAATGCTGAGAGGTTTGAGTGCCCAAACAATTATTAAAGGGCCAGTATTCCTAAGAAATGTAATGTTTTGATCATTATTAATAATAAACACATTGCTGGCTGCTAGACGGACAAGGACTAGAGTTATAGGGGGCTATGATTCCACAAGAGAGGGAGTTTGAGGGACTAAGTGTTTATTCCTATTTTTAATTACCCTTTTTGTCTAAGGGAGGGGATCAATTACATGAGCTTCTTCGGGAAGGCCAGGAGGTTCTTGTTTTCCCCACGAGGTTACTTAAACCCACCTCTGGTCTGATGGGGGGGTTTGACTGATGAATTTTTCACTGATTTCTTGTTCACTCACTCATTTTTCCCTCACGCACTCCCATTCAACCCTTGACCCATTCATCGACCCATCCTCACCTGCGTCTTGGCTTGGCAAAGGAAACAGAGCTGCTGAAGAATTAGCCACGAGATAGTTGGTTGTAGTGACCGTTGGTGTGATCTAGCCGTGACTTGGGGCTTGCATGTCTGAAATGCATTGGCCTGTGCCTTGTTTTTCTCACAATTGCGAGTCCTAAGAGTTCCAACACTGAGATTCTGGACCAGCTATGCTGTAGGCCCTGGAAATAAAGGAGAAGGACTGCGTGGCAGAGAAGGGTGGAGGTTCGGTCTCTTGGGGAAGTATAGGCTAGGTAGAATAGAGATGGGTACTTGGATTGTTGTGGGTGTCGGGAAACCTGTGAGAGCTTGAGAGATGATTGGTTTGGGAACCCAATTACAGTCTGGAACCATCCTTGTGGATTCATAGCTCTAGCTCGGGGGTGAAACTGCTATTGAGATTTGGAGAAGTGGTGTCTACGGTTGGGTGAAACGTCCTTGGTTTGCAGCCATTCAATGTCATCTTTCATAAATATAAGTTCTCTCTGTCGTGATATTATTATCTGTGTATGAATGTATTTCCACTGTGTATATTTAATTGTCGTTTAATATAATCTTTAGATTATGCATGATCATTGGATATTGCTGTGCATGTTGTTAAATCTATTATCTTATGCATTCTTAATAAATAAAGAAGGTATCAACATCAAGAAAGAAGTTCGAGGGTGGGATTGAAGGTAGCATACCCCGTCCTGTGGTTGGCTAGGTATGTTACATGTGGTATTTAGATAAATGAAGGATGTTGTTAAACAAAAAGTCCTACCAAGTAAGGAAGAACCATAGAAAATAGAGTTTGATTTAAAGGATGATGAATCAGACTCCACATAAGAAAAAGAATCAAAAGAAGAAGATCCTCATACTCCAGTATTGAGTAGATCTGTTTGAGAAAGAAGGCTACCAGAAAGGTATACTCCATCTGATTTCTGTTCAATTTTTTTTTTGTCTATTACTGATGATGATTCTATAACTGTCAGGGAGGCAGTGGATTCATAGTATGTAAATCTCTGGAAAAGGCCATGGATGAATAAATGGAATCCTTGGATATGAACGAGGCTTGGAATCTAGTGGAGTTTCTGTCTAGAAGAAATCCCATTGGCAACAAATGGGTATTTAAAAAGAAGCTGAATGCAGAATGCAAAGTTGAGAAATATAAATCTCGGTTAGTAGAAAAGGGTTATTCCCAGGTCGAGGGAATTGATTTTGGTGATATTTTTTCTCATGTTGCCAAGTTAAATTATATAAGGTTTCTGTTATCTATTTCTACTGCATTTTATTTTGTAATATAATAGATGGATGCGAAGACAATATTCCTACATGGGAATCTGGAAGAATAAATCTATATGAAGTAGCCAAAAGGATTTGCTGTGAAGGGAAAGAAGGAGTTGGTATGCAAGCTGAACAAGTCCCTATATGGTTTAAAACAATCACCAAGGATGTGGTATAAAAAATTTGATACTTATATGATGGGACTTGGCTTCACAAGAAGCAAAGAGAATCATTGTGTGTATTTTAAATTAATTGGTGATCATTTGATTTATTTGGTCTTGTATGTGGATGACATGTTGCTGATAGGAAACAACAAGGAGATTCTCCAGGACGTGAAAACTCAGTTTTCCTATAAATTTGACATGAAGGATATCAGTGCTTCAAATTTCATTTTGGGAATGGAAATTAAAAGAGATCGTAAAAAGAGGAAACTCTGTTTAAATAAGAGAAAATATGTCGAGACAATATTGCAAAGGTTTAATATGAAGGAATGTAAATTGGTCAAGGTCCCTATTCCTATTGGTGTAAATTTATTTGCGGATCAGTGTCCCAAGACACATGAAGAGGAGGGGGACATGTATCATGTTCCATATGTGAGTGCAGTTGGAAGTTTGATGTATGCAATGGTCTGTACTAGATGTAACATTGCACATGCAGTGGGAGTTTTAAGCAGGAATATGTCAAAACCAGAGAAGGAGCATTGGACAACAATAAAAAGGGTTTTCAGGTATTTGCGTGGCACTTCTAGATATGAATTGTTCTACCAAGGAAGACTAGGATTGGACAGAGTGTTGGACATACATGAATTTGTGGATTCATACTTGGATGGAGATCTGGATCATAGGAGTTCTACAAGAGGGTATGTGTTTAACCTGTTTGGAGGAGTAATTATTTGGATGAGCAAAATACAGGTTGTAGTGGAACTTTCAACTACAAAAGTTGAATACATGGTAGACACTCATGCAAGTAAGGAAGCAATATGGTTACAAAGATTGTGTTTAGGTGTTGGGTTGGTACAACAAGCTGTAAGGATAGATTGTGACAATCAAAGTGCAAATTTTATGGCGAATAACCCGACTTATCATTCAGAGACAAAGCATATCGATATTCAATATCACTTTGTGAGAGACATGGTGGAAGAAAATAAAGTGTTGTTGATGAAGGTGGACACTTTGAAGAATGTTGTAGATTCATTAAAAACATATGTGAGCACTGAGAAGTTCTCTTGGTGTAGAGGATCCATGGGCATTGTTTCCTTGGATTGTTGACTATGTAACCCTGTAACCCCCTATATACAAAGAAAAAAAAAAGTGGGAGAATGTTGGGTATGTGTTATATTCTTTGCATGACTAGTTCTAGTGTTTTCTATGTTGTGTCAGGCGTGGAGGGGTTCAGGGCAAGCGCCCCCAAGAATGTTTTTTTCCTCGAGAAATGTGTCACATTTTTGGCTTTTTTTTCGTGTTGCTTCGATTTTCATGTCCATTGTTGGGTGATTTTACGACAGATGGTTTTTTCCGATGGTTTTCTATTTCCGGTTAAGGAATTATGGTTGTTTACTAATCTAGGTCATCGGGTTAGGGTTTTGGATGCCGCTGGCTCCTATATGTATATTGTATTGTATAAAATGTATCACTATGAATGAATATAGAATATGTTGGTTTTCATTTTTTGGGTTTCCAGGGGGGAAATCTTTGTGTAATGTGTGTATTTTCCATTGTATCTTTTCTGTTCTTTTATTGAAAATCAGTTTGCAGTAAAATATTGTACAAGGTTAAAATCTACATTGGTAGGGGAAAAGGAAATGTTTACTAATATTCATATGTTACTATTGAGTCTTAGAGGGTAGATATTGAATTTTGGAATCTCATTGGAACATCAAAGGTAAAAAGAGTTTTGTCAACTATGGGTTGTTGGTATAGAAGGAAATATGTTTATTGATGTTAATAGAACTATATGGATGTGGTCACCAAAGGTAGGTGGAAAGGAGAGAAAATATAAATATTTGAAAAGGGATTTGTGGAAATTAAGGAATGATAATAGAAGATGGAGCATGATGAAGAGAGTGAGTGTGATGTCGTTGAAC
Organism: Picea engelmannii; assembly: GCA_009831015.1. Classification (NCBI taxonomy): domain Eukaryota; kingdom Viridiplantae; phylum Streptophyta; class Pinopsida; order Pinales; family Pinaceae; genus Picea; species Picea engelmannii. Next base: position 67,816 of record ML793335.1, on the reverse strand, counting down.
GAGATTTTATTCAAGAGATGAAATTTGAATTCATACTTGTATTTTTTAAATGGCATGTGTCATGTAAATTAGTAGTTGGCATTATTTATCCATTACTTTAGTTAAAACTATTGAAATTCAATTACTCTCTTCTCTCTTAGCCTAGGATGTGGATTTTGTGAATACATTTTCTATAATAAACAATTTATAATGTTTACAATTTAGTTGACGACGATGGTAAAAATGACTAAATCATAGTTTTCATTTGTTTATATGGAAACCTTTTGTATGTTACCTTCAATATTTATGAAAATTATTGCTATGCAATGCAACAATTATTATCACTTGAATTAGTTTTATTGCATCTCTTCAATCTTGATGCACTTATCAATATATGTCATAGTAATATTGTGCATGCACATACAAAAATAAAATGTTGGAAACTATACATTAATATGGAATACATATTATATAGACATTGGAAAATAAATTCAAAATATTAAAATACAAATACACATTGTAGCATTTCAATATTGAAACTTTTAAAATTGAAATTCGCAATCTAAGAATTATAATTCACCATTTTGGAATCAAAATTCACACTTTCTAATTTCAAGACTGACATTTTTGGTGTCAAAATTCACACTTTTGGAATCAAAATTATTCAAAGTTCATAGTTTCATAATAAAAATACACACTTTTGAAAACCAATATTTACATTTTAGAATCCTATTTTTCACTTTAAAAACATTGAGATTCACATTTTTGAAATTGAAATTCACAATTTATTGCTCTAGATTCTCACTAATTAGTCCAAATTTAACAAAGTTGGTATTACATTTCTTGGTGTGGAAGTGTGCCACTCGTTTATAGGTAGAAACAAGTACATTTCTATTTTATGACTTAACATAAAATTTCGTCATCACATTTATATCTACATGCATTTTTTATTCCATGGTGTGAAATCGATTGAATATTATGTAAAGTTTCTTAACTGTGTTTATGGATACATGGTTGTATGATCTAGTCATGGTGTAAAATTAACCAAATGTTAGTATTCTAGTACATTTATATATAGATGGTTCTTATCTCATGATTAGTACGTTGTAAAATAGACTTATACTAGTCATCAATCTGATCAAAATTTAAATATTATAAATTAGTAATTACAAAATAATAGCAGTTAGTAACTAAATAATCAAAAAATAATTAAAATAATAACAATAATTAAGTTATCAATAATAATGAAATAATTAATAAAAATAATACTTACTAAATTGATAACATTGACGATGATGATAAAAAAACCAATTAAATAGTCAATAATAATAAATTAACCATAATAATAAAATAATTAAGAATAGTTGCAACACAATTTCAACTCTAAAATAACATAATCGTGATGCGACTATGACATAAGTTTGATGCAATTTGGTTGAACATAACACATTTGTGATGCAATTTTGGCACATTTAAGATGCTAGTATGATGAAAAATGACTCCAATATGACGCAATAAGGATGCTAAATAGACAAAAATCCTACAAAGTTTATGCTATACATATGAAGTAATATGATGCTTGAAAGACACAAATATGATGTAAAATTTCTATATTTCGATGCTAATAGACTAAAATACCTCACCAAAATGATGCTAATAAGATTCATAATGATGCCACCATGACTCATAACGTCTTTAAAGTAATGTAAACAATGCAAATCTGATGTAAAAATGAATCTATTTTTGGACAGTTGGTTATCATTGATATCGACCCTTAGAACATTCGAGATACCCCACAGTTGTGATCGATATTGATGGTGAGTTAGTTGTCATTGATGTCAACAAGAGTGATTGATGTCAACAAGTGTGATGGATGCATTTGATGAAGCCTACACGAAGCCCCGAAGGTGTGGTCATGAGACCTGAAGTTATTTGAGGAATAAGGACATGAAGGATAGTGAAAATGTAGGTAACTCACTCATGGATGGATAATACGTATCATTCCATTTCTGTTGATAGGTGGTACACCACGTGGTTTCTCACGATTGAGGAGTTATGGCCTCATGAAGTTGGAGGACCCCGAAGAATGATCTAGAAGCTCCTAGAAGGTCAACAAGTCAACAAGTAGTTATAGGTCATTCATTAAGGGTAAAGTAGTTGCAACAAGAATTTAATTAAGGGTAAAGTGGTTGCAACAAGAGAGTGTGGGTTATCCCTAAAATAAAGAGAAGGGGTAAAACAGTTACAAGCTAACCCCTAAAGGAAGTCACTTGGAAAATATAAATAAGACAACAATAGACTCTCATTTGTTAGATATACATACATAAGTTCTATTGAATATCTATCTATGTGAAGTGATTTAGTACAAATTTGAAGTGACAGGTTTGAGGAAGCAAAGGTGTGAAGGAGAGAAAGTTTTGGAGTTGCAGAGAATGCCATTGAACTAGGTTTTTTGAGGTATCCGCGGGTCACAATTTATCAGGGTGCGGATGCACACAAGTCACACTGGAATATAAAACGAATGTACACAAGTTGTCAATAAGCAAAGCACAGATAGGTCATTTGTGGGTTACAATGGAGAAGAGCGTGAATGTACGTGGGTCATAGATGTGAAAAACACAAATATTCATGGGTCATAAGTGAGCAAGTCGCAGATCTGTAAAAAGGGAAAAGAAGAACATGCTTGTTCCAGGTTGCATGATCCGAGGAGAGTCTGCATGTATGTTTTTGAGAGATAAGATACAACATGTTTACTACAGAGTTAAAGGTATGTTCATGATTATTTTTTAAGATTCTATCTTAGTGGTATTGTGGAGCATGCTTAAGGCATGACTTTGTGATATTTGGTATATTCTCTTGGATGTATGGTATCTGATGTAGAATATGATTCTAGGTAGATCTGTTGAGGCATATTGCTGGTGCACATCTAGGTTCTATTGGTATATCTTGTGGTGCATTGTTAGAGGCATTTATTGGTGTTCTTGGATCTATTTTTGTTTGATGCAAAGCATGGTGATGGTTGTGGGTTTTTATGAGTAGCTTTGGTTGATGCAAATCTTGGATACTTGGCATATGGTTTGTTGTATGGTATATGACTGATATAGCACATTTTGAGGTACATCTTGGTTACATGTTGATGGTGTTTCTTTTGGTATCTTGTTGAGGAATTGGTATATATATGAGGCATAGCTTTGGTGCATGGTGTGAGGCATATTATTGGAACATGTATGAGGTGCATGTCTTGGTGATATTGGTACATGTTGAGATACACCTTAGTGATATTATGGTACATTGATTAGTAGCACATTTTGACTATATTGACATCTTGGTATTGTGGCTATCTTGGTTATGCCTGAGGTACTTCATTGATGATATCTTATGATATGGTACATGGTTGATGCATGAGATGGTGCATGGTTGATGGATGGTTTGGTATAGGTGTTGGTACATTGTTGATGCATGGTTTGGTACAGGTTTTGGTGCATGATTGATGCATGGTTGATACAGGTTGATTTACATGATTGATGTATATGGTTGATGAGTGATGCACATGGTTTGGCGATGATATCCATGGGAGAGAATATGGTGTTGTTGATGTTGAGTATTGGTGATAGTGACGGGTTGATGTGATAGGGTGACAAGGACATGTTGATGTGACAATGGCAGTGATTTTAGTAGTGATAGTTGGTATACACTTATATTTCAGGGCGGTAGGATGGGGCAAGGAAAGGAGGTTGTATCCTCCTTCAGGTTGGTGTTGAATAATTTGGGTGTTGGATCCTAAAATCCAGGGGGTTGGAGCCTCCTTCCAGTTGTAGCTAGAAAATAAGGAATTTGGTGCTTCCTATGAATGTATTTCTTCGGACATATAAGAAAATAATTCTGTGATTTTCTCCCGCATTGGGTTTCCACATAAAATTATGGTGTATTGTGTACTTGTGTGGTTTCTCATTGTTTATTGTTTATGTATACTGCTCATGATGTTTTTAATGCTATTGATTGACTACTCATAAAGTTAAACAATAAATATTGTGATTAAAAGTAATAAAAGTGGTCATACTGATTCACCCCCCTCTCAGTATTCCAACATTTGTAGAGTTATTTTTTAAAACAAATTGACACAAATATGATGCAAACTACCTCTCACATTGTAATTCCTATGAATAAGATGATGCCTCAAGGAGTTCACATTGAAAATAATGATGAAATAAAGGGACATGATGAAACAAACTCAACACAAAATAATGATTCCCATGTGGACCATGTGGACAATGATGCAATCTCAAAAGAAGAATTATAGCCCTATATTCTAATAGTGTTTGGTTTTATGGATGTATTGGGACCATAAAGAGAATGTTTTCCTATTTTGTAGCTCATCTATATTATCCCTTTGAAATTTGTGCTTCTTATTGACATATGGTGTACATTATGTATACTCTATTTTATTATGCTATTTTGAGTATTTCATACATAACATCTTCTATTTATATTTATAGAAGCCATATTGAAAACCCCACCAACTAGCGTTGAAAAGGCTAAGCTTCATTATTTATGTTTAAATTGTTTGTTTCATAATTACCTTATAATAATGTTTAAACGTTAGAATTTATTTCTTAAATTCATGTTTAGAATATATAACACTAAAATTTAATAAATTTAATCCAAGATGGTGTTGGGAATGTAAGCTATATATTTAGGGACAACTTCACTAATTTCGGTTAATTAATTATGTTGGTTATACAACCCATGTTATAAATTGATTTCTTGTAATTGTTAAATTAAACTAATTAATTTTCCTTAAGATTAACTATATAAGAAATAATGGAAAGTTTATGTAGAAAACGTATTTAGTAATAACTCCACTAATTGCAATTAAATAATAATAACAAGCTATTTTTAAGGTCACGACCAAGCTAGACACAAAATTGGTGTATGAAACCCCTTTGTTTGTGGGACAAGGGACCCCCTTTGCCTAGGTATTTCACTGGTAATGTCTACGGAGGTATACATACCCTAACCTCCTATAAATTTGAAAGTGTGACCTCTTAGGAGAAAACCGATGTTCTTAACCATTAGGCCCACTAAGGATGTTATAAATAATTGAAAAACCCTCAAAATTATAATGTTGAGATATTATTTTTGCAATATTTTGAGCACGCTGACGTGGGAATTAACTCTCCTAATAATTGTTTTTTTGGTAGAGCTATCAAAATGGAATTTGAGTGGGATGTCATTATGTACTATATTTAATTATTTGTTTTTTTGTGGAGGCATAAAAAGTGTTGGGATAGGGGTGTCATATACTTTGTACTTTTGTGATAGATTAGATAATGATTATTAAGCAATAACAAGGAATACATGTCAATTTGTGGCAAGGGATAACTGTATATCACTAGTAGGAAATGAATGCTAAGTAGTATTAGTTTTCCAATTAATTGATGGTGGTTTCCATCATATATAATTGGGAAACTATAAATGTTTTATGTCTTTGTGATGCCTATTTATTAAGTGCTAGAGTTGGAAGAAAATAATGCATGGATTTTAACTTACTGTTATGCCATTCAACTTTCTCTAGAATCCTTATGTTACTATGGAACACTCTTCTTGAGGGAAAAAAGAATCACACAAAGAATATTAAATGTGTTGTGACCATTTAGTTATTAGTCCCTACCAAAGGCCATGGCTATATCATTTGATTCATCATTGACCATCCATTAGTTTTCCTTTGACTATAAATATTTTTCTTGTTATCCAATGTTGGACATATGATTAACAAAATAATTAGTTTTTATAATATTTAAATTAATTTTATCACACATATGATTCGCTCCCCAATTCGATGTCTTTTGGATGAGCTCTAACCGAATATGATTTTTTCAAACTTAGATTATACCTAACTTTTGAGTTTTAATCACCGAAAACCCACATAATGAATTTTTTTTTTCCAAACATAGATAACCCAAGTTTGGAATTTTAATCTTAGATAACTACAACATCTATTCATTGAGGTCATTAAATTCATGTCAATGGAATACATACATGTGATGCCATATATTGGATGTGAAGTGCAATGCTGCCATGCATTTGTTTTTGAATGTAATCAAATTTGTAAGAGAATTTACAATTATCAACATTCCACTAGGAAATCTTTGTTATCTATGATTATTCAGTCTAGTTTGATGTCTCCTTTCTCCACTATGCAATATTTGATATATCTGATTATTCAATCTATTTTGACGTCTCCTATCTCTCCCATCCTCTTTTTTCCATATCCACACCTGTTATATCCTAATATATTTTAGGACTTTCCTCCTCTGTATATACCCCAACCATATTATCTCTATAATTCTCTATAACTCACATAAATAGTTGTACATACAATCAAAATCCATATCTACACTTCTTGGTAGACCATCCATGAATAAAGTTCCATCATGGTTGATGCAGGACCATCAATCCCATGTTAAGTCACTTGTAATTGGAACCTCGATGAAGCCAAAAATATTTGTAAGAGGACTGTATCCTCATGTACATAATGTCAAGAGTATAGAAGGTTGATAATAGGTTAGATAAAGGGATTAAATTTATTGTAATAAGTAGTTACAGGTTTATAGAGAATTTTTTTTGGGTTTGGCATGAGATGGAAATGGCTGAGTCAAAGAGATAACTGAGATAGATTAGTAACCAAACTGCTGACAACTATGTCAAATTTATCCTTGAACAGAACCTAAAAATATCTGTCAGCGGATTTATCTTCTTCTCGCTGTCCACAACCCTTCAATTCATATCTAGGATCCAAAAACTAGTCTGCAATTGAAATTTTGGGCCAGAATTCTCAAGTGACAGTGTTATCGGAGTAGTTCCCAAGTGTTGTCAGGGTCGATTGCTCTGATGATATCATATTGAGGTGCTCTGATGGGTTGGAATTTAGTACTATGAACGGCTCATAGTACCATGCCCGATCTACTTTCAATCTAGACAGTTGAACCTCCTCTCCAATGGAAAATTCATATTCGTCATTGAAGTTCTATCATCGAGGTGTCTGAATGATGGTATCTCACTTATCCTTCGATGGCTGGGTCTGAACAAAATAGCATCATAGTATTTCGATAATAGGGAGTTTTAATAGGCGTAGTCCGACGCAAGTATGGTCCGACATGAATTAAATCCAAATTAATGTCAATCATAGATCTTGTGAGGCTCCACTCTAGATCTAATCTTTGTTGTTGATTCATCTTCAATAAAAAGTCACAGGATTCACAACGCTGAATCTGACACTCCTCATAGTCACCCACATAAAAAATTGATCACTGGTAAACCAAACAATTCAAGCGCAGAGTTTGAAAAAACACACAAGAAGTATAATTCCACACAATCTAATCTTTATTTCAAATATTTGAAGGAATAATTTTACAACAAGAATGCTCTGTTTCTTCTTAGTCTTTCATACTTCTGAAAAAATGCACAAAATAACACTCTTTCACACTTTCTAACCTTTTCATAACTGGTTACAATACATTTTAAATTCTAATTATTCTCAAATAGCTCAAAATAAACAATCCGATCTATCTTAACAAACCCTCTAACTTAGAATTCCTAATCCTCAAAGTTAGAAACAACCCAAGACCTATCAAAACTAGTCAATTTAGAATATCTTCTAGAAATATCCATCTAAATAAGTAATAAAATTAAGGAAACCAACTTCCGTTGGTAAAAGTTTGTGACCGTTTATTGTGGTGAATTCCCCCCGCGGACAGGTGAAACCCCCCTTGGATCAAGACCCCTTCTTTGATCCAAGACAGAAGGGTAACATATGGTAACTAGTTTCCTTTTAGATCTATTTATACAAGTAGGATAGAAGAGAGAAATGAATGTCACACCTTTTTACAATGGTTCTCCTCACCACTCCAACCTTTTCACCTTGATATCCAAGCTCCTATGTGCAATAAAATACCTACAAAATAACAAGATGATATCCCTTTATTCCACACTATAATGTTAAGTAAAAATAGATATATCTACGATGAGTTTCACAAAAATATACATGTAAATACTTGAACGCATAAACATGAAAGGAATAGGCCAAGTTATCTATTAATGGAAATAAATAATGAAGCACTTACAATCAAAGTAGATGTTGTAGCAGCATCCTCCAAGCTCTCTGTTCTAACACCTTGTATCTTACAAAATCATCAGTATTATGTTCTTTAATTCTCTGGCCCTTTCACTCAAGCATGATCCTCATTATATAGTGGTTTGAAGCATAACAACATTGATATATCTTGGGAAAATGGTTGAGGATTTATCTCATGAGATTGGGATTTGGTGCCTAGGATGGAGGAAAGCGATATGGCTCGAATCCTTGACCCAAAAAAACTCATATCTCCCCAAATGTTTCCATTAGAAAAGGTGGAAAGGTTGCAACTTCTTCATCACTCCGTTAACATTGAGTACAAGGTGACTATCACTCCCTAAGACACTCTATAGGGGAGATAGTCCATATTTCATCACTCCTTGTGTATGGGAAAGGGGGTGATGATCCTCAACTGTGGTCAAAATCTTAAGTAAAAGTGTAGATTTTCGACTTCCAACCGATAGGTTTATCTTCCAATTTGTCTAGGGGATATATTATTCATTTTTTCATGGTGAGGAAGTTGTGACATTTATGTATGGAACTTTTAAAAAGTGCAACATTTATGTGTAATGCATATGCGACACTTAAGTATGATATTTGGTAATGTGAAACTTATGATACTTAAGTGTGATGCTTAATAATGCACCATTTGTGACACTTATGATACTTGTGACACTAAAGTGAGAAATTTGGGAGTGCGACACCTAGGTGTGTAACATATGCCCACTAAAGTATGAGGTCAAAAGAGAAGTTAATGACCAAAATACTTTACAAAAATCTGCATGTGAGGGTGCTGAAATAAGAGAGCTGGGCAAAAGTTTCAAAAAAACATCAAACAATATAAACATATATCATCCCCGAGGCAAGCCTACCTATGCTCGAAATACAAACTAACTCAAATCATGGTCGCATACCAATACACTACGGATCCATGAAATCAATGACTAGGGATATGACCACCAAAGATATAATGTGGATCCATATCTCCATGACTCAATCAGGTCATAGCCACGAAAGAGTACATAATGGTGACAAAACATGGCCACAGACCAATACAAAGTGGATCTATGTGACAACATATATATCATTGAGATCTCCATTATGATGACCATACTGAAATCTTCCAAGTACTTAGACAATCTCCATTGCAACCTGGGGTACTAGGGAATGTAACATAGATGCGTTCCTAGGGTATTCATCCCAATCTCAAAATAGTACGAATCTAACCATGTGAATAGATTTGTTGATGTCGAACATGGTAGAAACCACTTGATTACCATTCATTGATGTATATCGTTAACAAATGCGATGAAAATCACCGATGATGATAATGATTCCCAATATATCTTAGTACATTCCAATGAACATGAATATATGAGTTGAAGTCAAACATTCATGGAATCATTCGATCAGAGGAAGATTACGTAAAACTATTGTCAAAAGCGAGTAGACCTACCATTGAGGCATGCAGGTTCCAAGGTACTAACTAGTTTCTAAGCCTAATTCCTAGACAATGTGTTGGAATCAACAGGAAAAGGCACATCGAAGGAGGGCCATAGTGTTTCCCCCATCATCGACATGAAATTTATAGAGGAAAGTGATGTAGGATGATATATTAAATGAGTATGGAATGACACGAGGATGAAAGTTGGTAATACTGTAGAGTGGTTGGTTTGAAGTGAAACTTCCCTTGAACATTGTGAGACATGAAAAATGAATTGGCAACATTTAATTCACGAGAGATAGACCCAAACATAGTGTGAAGATAACTAAGCCACTCTTCGGGGGAGATGAAGGAGTATACAGAATCATAGGATTGGTATGACTCAGAGACAAGAAAATTACCCATCTGTGAGACAAGACACAAACAAGTGCCATGTTCAAGGGAGACAATGAAAAACTGCCATAATGCTTTCCAATACTTGACCTACTTCTTTAAAATTTCCCCCCACCATGAATGACAAGTATCTCTTTTTTTTTTTAATGATCTTGAGGATAACATATGCTTAGTATATCTCATCTTTGATGAGTCCCTCATCACATGTTTAATGAAACTAAAGGAGGGGTTCGGTCCCATATGGGTCCTTCACTGCATGATTTAATGAGTCCAAAGAAGGTAAAATGAATGGTATTTTCATGTTTAGAGAGTCTGAAAAGATATTAAAGAAGACTCCAAGAGTGATATTTTTTCGTAAATTTACTCTCCCAAGCCCGAAAAAGTGTAAAAAAACACAAGGGAGAACTCTTCTAGTTAAGATTGACTAGAGTATTCCTTTTTTGTAGTTAGTATTACAAGGCTGAAAAATGGATAATATACCACTTGAAAGATGAATATTCATGGTTTAACGAGATCAAAGGATGATGAAGTATGTTCACACAAATACGGTCATTAGAAAGAAAGAATCTCGTCTCCTGAAATCTTGCACAAGTCGAAGGTGACTCGACAAAACTAGGGCTAGTAATATCCATAAATAACATTAAATAAAGTTCATACTCAAATAAATAGTTTGAAAATAATGACTTAGAAAATGTGAACATGTCAAAATAACTAGTTCCAAGTGGATTAAAATACAATTGGGGAAACATACCTAGTTCATTTTACCTCTTTGCTGGTCTTGTTGAAAATTTCCTCTTTTTGGGAAACTTTTAGAGCGTTGATGGCAGGAGATGTGATAGACCATTTGACAAGTCATCTGAAGTAGGTTGGTACTCACTCCATACTCTTTCATTTGAATGCAATTTAAACTCATTGTTTTTCAAGTTTTAGGGTGTTTTGAGTTGTTTAAGGGTCTTCTTGGTGCCCTAGGAGGGGTTCAGTCCCATATGGCAACAAGTCAAAAGGAGCGATGATCTTGAATTCATCTACCTGTATATGAAAATATAGGATAGATAGTCACCCTGTATGCATATTTAAGGGAGTGATAGGTACTATTCCAAGAAATATTTTGTCAATACAAAGGTCAAAAAATGCTTGGAGTAAGCTCAAATTTTGGACTAATAATTATCCTTGTCATGTGCAAGAGATTTTTGAACAAAACGGTTGAATGGAAGGAGCGAGAGAATGAGGCTGAAGATATGGCTGTCCTCCATGACCCAAACACCATGACGGATTTAAGGAACTGTGGTTTACTCAAGTTTTTCAAGACTCAAAGCATGAGGAAGCAAATGCTTCTCTTGGAGCATTTGATTAGGATGTGGGATGCCAACAACCAAATTTTCCATGAGGGTCTCCATACTCTTGGCATAGAGATGGAGGCCATTTAATTCCTAACAGGGCTCTCCAAGTGGGAGGAACCTATTATGTTGGCTGGCCATCAGAGTACCGAGATATTGACCGATGAGTACATTGCTCATTATTGCAGGGATGGTACCCAAAAGAGTATTGGGAAGATCCCTATCAAGGATATTGTGGATCGACCATTGCATATGATCATTTTCACTATCACCAATTTATTAGGAAGCACATGGCCACAACTTGATTCTAAATATCATATGGCGTATGCCATCGAATGTCTTGAACCAAAAAAATTTAACTAGTGTGGGGGTGTACGTGTGAATTTGAAGAATCAAATCACCAAGTGTAGGACAGGGAAAAAAATAGTTTGGATGTGGGTCTCTCCTAGTGTCATTCTTATTGGAGTGGGTGCCTTTAATTCACCCATGGATCATGCTTCCTGTGCAACCTATGAATGATCCAGAGATGGATCATTGGACTAGTCTCATTTCTCGGTTGGGGGGTGGTCCCCAATTTTTTCGTGTTCCATGCTAGATTTTTCTCATGGTGGGTAGTTCATATTCCGATGATTGAGGATTTCTCGTATGTCGATATAGATTTTAGAGGAAACATAGATCTAGTTATTTTGGAGGGAGCATGAAAGGATGAGTCATGTATGTCCTTGAAGAACATGACCTTGTAACATTTATGTTTTTTAATTTTAACATATGTATATATTTTGTCATACAAAAGGGGAACTGATAGTTTTTTTTTTATTATCTCGAAGGTCAAGGAGTAGTACGACTGATAGGAATGTCACCAGTGATTCGACATAGAGAGGCTTAATAGATAGAGGATATTGATGCTGGAGGGATCTGAGTGTGGAAAGGGACCTAAGGGGGCTCATCATGGATGTCCCTGCGATGCGGATGAAGGATGTTCCTTATCACATCCAGAGGCACACTGTAGGAGTGCGTGAGAGTATCAACTATTTTTTACATCGAGTGGCACGAGTGATGATATTTTATCATGAGCATAATGTTCCATAGGATGATGAGTAGAGTCCTATATACTGTCCTAGTTTTGCGATGATGTATGGGCGATATAGCCAGTTTTCCCCCCTTATGTACATTTTGGATTTTATGACGTAGAAAAATGTTTTCTATGATATATATACATGGATTTCATTTCAGATGCTTATATTAAGTGTTTTAATCGAATGATGGTTTTCGTTTCCACACTTTTATATTCCTTGTGATTTATCTATGTGTTGGATGCCAGTCTAATAAGAAATTAGTAAGTGAATCGATTACCGTGTTAGACTCCCTTGGTATATGTCGATATTGGATGTAATTGAATGACCGTTAGAGGAGGTGAACCATTAAGTAAATTTGAATTAATGTAGCATCATAGACAAAATAAACGTGGTTTAGTTGATAGACCACAAGTTGAGAGTTGAGATTAATGATTAGATGAGAAATGAAAAAAGAGGAAACCTTTGTCAAAAGTCCAATGACAACGTAATATTCCATGACGTTATTTGTCGTAGGACCAAGGAAAAATCCTCCTGCACTCACTAACTTGTTAGCAGGGGAATAAACCACCCAAGCTACATAAGAAAGGTTCTGAGTATATTGACTAACAACATCAACAAATCCAAAATACACAAGAGAGGACACTGACATTTTTGCATTCAAGCACAAAGTGGGATAAGTGGTCATAAATGAAAGAAAGTCCTATGTGCAAAAGAAAAAATCACACTGCAACCAAAACACACCAAAATATATGGTACATTAGTATACGAAGAACAAATGTAGGATGTCCCTAAGAATAGTACTTTTTTAGGTAGAGCCCATTTTGAGGCTCTTTTAGAGGGATTCCATTGTAGTCAACCAACTCATACATGCCCTTTTGTAGTGCTTGTTTCATGATGTAAGGACCATGCCACATGGGTTATAACTTTCTTGCCCTAGTTTATCATGGTATTGGTCATAGACTAAAACTAGCTCGCGTTCTTGAAAGAAATGAGGTCGAATGGATTTTTCGTATTGAGTCTTGATGCACTTTTTATGAGTCATTAGCAAGAGAAACATCACGACACGTCTAATAAAGATTTTTAAAGTATAAGAATTGCTCTTCCTCGGAAGAGGTGTTGGGTACTAGTTCAATGACTAATTGGAGTGATTTAATTTCACATTCAATTGGTAAGATGACTTCTAGGACATAAACCAAATGAAATTGTGTAAACCCAGTAGTCATTTTCATGAATGTCCTGTAAGCCCATAGTGCCGAAAAAAGATTCAAGTGCCAATTTGATTTTTGTTCCCCCACCATCCATTAGATCATGGTTTTCATGACCTCATTGTTGGCCTCTACTTGTCCATTCTCTTAGGGGTAGTATGGGGATGAGTTTTCATGACGAAAACCCAATTTTCTGCTTAGCTCAGTTATTATGTGGTTTCAAAAATGTGAACCATGGTCAATGACATTTTCTTGCGAGGCTCCGAATCTAGTAATAATGTGATTAAACATGAATACTGCATTAGCTTTTCCATCATCTATAAATGTAGGCATAGCCTCAACCCATTTAGTGAAATAGTGTATGGCGACTATAATATACCCTTGCCCCCCAACCAAGGTAGGCTTACATTTCATAAAATAAATACCCCATTTTGCAAAAGGGATGAGGACAACTACTGGATGACGTCGATTAGGATGAGAACTTGTTTTATGATGAAAAACATGAAATGGTTGTAATTTATTAACGACATTTATATAATATTTGAAGATTGATGACCAAACATATCCTGCACACAATATTTTCTGGACTGTATCCATCCCAGAAAGATGACTGCCACATGATCTGTAGTGAAATTCATTGAGAAATATTTTGGCTTCGTCATGTGCTAAGCATAGTCATAGTATATAATCAATATCACATCGATACAAAGTGTCTCCATTGATAAAGTAATGTTTCACATGATGGCGAATATGAAAAAGATCTTCACGAGATAGTTCTGGTCGAAATTGTTGGGTTTGAAGATACAAAGTGATATCCCCATACCATGGGCCATACATACTAATGAGAAACAAGTAATCATCAGGGAGAGAGTCATTGGGAACAATTTCCTCATTAGTATGGGGAAGGTCACACATAATATCGACAAAAACTAAAGATTTCTTGGCTTTAGATTTTGCAAATCCAGATCGAATTACAGGAGAAGAATGATCCAACGAGAATATTTCTCCCCTAGTAATTGACGTTTCAATATGTTGTACATGGGGTTGGAATCTACAGTGATTAAATTTTTATGGATTAAAATATAGTGAAGAAACCATTGAGCAACACTTATTGCTGTCAAAGATAACTTATCAACGTGGGAATAACACATTTCAAGGCCTACAAGGCTCTTACTAAGGTAATATATCACATCTTCTTCATCGTTGTCATCCTCCTGGACTAGGACCATTCCAACAGTGGAAATGGATGCGACAAGGTAAAGGATGTAATGTCTCATATAATCCCAGGGATGTAATACTGAAGAGTTGGTTAATGCGTGTTTGAGTTCATCAAATGATTTTTGGAATTGATTGTCCCAAATGAAAGGAACATCCTTTTTCAATAAGCGCATAAATTCTTTCATAATTTCCATATAATTATGGATGAAGCGACATAGAAATTTTTCCTTCCCTTGCAAAATTTGAAGTTGGTGAAGCGTTGTTGGAGGCAACAATGATATGATAACCTCAACCTTTAAGGGATCAACCTTCATCTCTTCCTTGGAGATAATGAATCCTAGAAGTCTCTCAGTTTCAACGCATAAAAGGAACTTGTTCGGATTCAGGCTAGTATTATAGTATCGACATCAAAGAAAAATGGATCTAAGATGCCGAATATGATTCTCTCGACAAGTGGAATGAGCAGGAAATTCACCGAGATAAGGATCCAATATGTGCTTAATATCGTGAAAGGCATACGACATGGTCTGTTGAAAAGTGGCTCCAACATTTTTAAGGAACAAAGGTAATTTATGATAAGAAAATTTTCCCCAAGGGAATATGAAGTTTTTTTTGTGCTGGTCAAATGGGAGGATTTCAATTTGATTATAGCCAGAAAGCCATCCATGAATGAAAAGATGGCACTTCCAGCATAGATATCGATAACTTGTTCGATAAAGGGTGTAGGGTAATTGTCTTTAGGATAAGCCTTTTTAAGGTCCCTATAATAAATACAAACTCTGATAGTCCCTTGTTTCTTCATAATTGGAACAATGTTGGATACCCATTGAGTTAATGGTACAAGGTAAATGAAACCAACTTTCAACAATTTTTCAACTTGTGCTTTAATACCCACTGTATTTTGAGTGTGCACTGGGAGACATTTTTGCCGGAAATATTTGACTCTAGGGTAGGTTTTGATCTCATGAATGACTATGGAAGGATAAATACCTAGCATATCTGTATAACTCCAAGAGAAAACATCATAAAATTATTCAAACAAGGCTGTGTAATCTTTAATTTCATCAGGCAAGAAATTTTGTCCAAGTTGTATATTTTCCACGAGACCAGGTTTCATTGATATGTCAGTAGAAATAATTGACATAATGTTCCCAAGATTACCTTCAGAGACAGTTCCATAAGTAAGAATAGGGGACTGAGTATTTTTGACAATATCAGGTGAAATGATGGATTCAATTTTATTCTCTAATGCATCCATATTAGGAAGTAAAGATGATCGATGATGGAAATATTCCCATGGTGACTCATCTAAGTTCATAATATCCCTAATGGAATCTTATAATCGGAAATTACATGTGAGATAATAAAAAAATGATAGATAGGAGTCTATCCAGGAAGGTAGAGAGTAGGGATATGATGCCACAAGAGGATGGTCATCAAAATATGAGATATAAGAGGTAGATTTAATTGCATCATATGCGGCCTCAACAAGACTAAGTGGCATGGTTTCACCTAGTGATTCAAACTCATATTTTCTAGGAACTACCCAAGGATCATATGAATAATAGGATCATTTTACCATAGTCAAAATGATGTTTATAGTGGCAAATTGTTGTAGACGATTATGGGAAGGAAAGGGAAAAATCCCCATGAGTGAGGAATCTTTGAGGAGACATACCCCTGTGCTCTCATACTATATAGTGGACGGTTCCAACAAAGGGATATTTCTAGTATTATTGTTACAGAAATCCAGTGTACAATAATCGAGTTGGTCAATAGTCACAATTTTCCCTTGATGAGGGAATTGCAACAAATGAAAAACCGAAGATGCAACAATGGTCATCGCATAAAACCAACTTCAACCAAGAAAAAACAAGGGTATATATACCACTTCCACATCAACATAAACGGTTTTTCCTCCCAATTCAATGGGTAAAGAGGGTAAAATTCCATAAGGTGTGAAGTTGCGTCCATCAAATGATTTAAGGGTGGTGGGAGACTAGTTTAATTTATGAGAACCAATGGCTCTCCAATAGGATAAAGACATTACACAGGTTGAATATCCTTCATCTAAAACAATATGATGAATATTGTTCCCACAAACGATCGTATGGATTTGAAATGAAAGGTGGCGGGAGAGCCTCGATTTAAAATATTCTAGATTAAACATGATCATGTTTGATGTTTTTGGATCCATAGCTCTAATGGATGACACCAGGGTTATATTTTGACTGGGGCATTGTTGTATAAATTTGAACGTCGACATAGCACAAGTTTCCTGTGCCAAATCTTCAACAATATTATAGTTTTGGGCAATGTGAGAACTTGGATTAAAGATCATTTTTTGAATTTTTCTCTTGGGTGGGTGCAACACTATGTTATATGTAGGATTTTCTATTTGCATAGGGCCTAAAGGTGTAGGAGTAATGGAGGTAGAGGGTTTATTTGGATTACCTCCATTTCCATTGGCATTTCCATATGGAGGAGTGTCCTAATTATTTTCTCTAGTCGTTAAACTAATCGTCTCCTTACACATAAAAACTTGGGTGCTTGAAGAAGCATCCCCATGGTGAGGATGACTTGAGTTGACCCCTTGAGGAGGCGTGGTATTTTGTGAAACCATTTGTTTTTGTTGAGGTGGAAAAAAATTGGTTAACACTGCCGGTTGAGAGGTACCATTCAAAAATTTGTTGACTTCCTCATGGTGAGGACACTCTTTAGTATAATGGTCCTATGCACAAATTAGGTAGGGAACATTTTCCTTCCTTCTCTGTTTTGTGTCAACAATGGTTTGATTTTTTGTGTTCTCCCGATAGTTAGAATGCTTTTTGGATTTTTATTTACCTTTCTTCTTGCCTCCAGATTGCTGTGATGGAGTGGATTGGACCACATTCACCTCAGAGGTTTGTGCAGGAGAAGAAGCATATTTGGTAACAGTCTGAAATAAGGCTGGGGATGAGGTTGTCTGGCTTGGTTTCCCAATCAATTGGGTTGAAAAATGCATAGTAACGTAATCTATCATACCATCGACATGGGTTTCCGAGGCTGGTCTCGAAGGATCATTCGACATACAAGGAGAATGAAGAATGAGATGGTAAAGTTTGTCAGACTAGGAATATAACAAGTCTAAACATTCAACACAAATGATTCCTTTCTCCTCATTGACAACACCTCCCATGGAAACATCTCTAGAAATGGGTAGTAAAAGTGATTTCATAAACCAATTTGCGAAGATTTGTCCTAGAATATTAGCTTTAATCAATAATCCCCATCGCCTCCACTCATGAATATGATCAAATATATGGGTGGAAGTGGATTACCTAAATGAGTTTAAAATCTCTATACCGGTCTCATATCGAATCAGTAGTTGGAAGTGTGTTAAGAAGGACATATATAGTTAATTAAAGTCACTAAAGGATTGTCATGGAAACTCAATATACCATTTGGTTGTCGAATCTATGAGAATTATTTGAAAAAGTCTTAATCGAATAGAATCTTCCATCAAGGAGTTAGAAGAATTATAAAGATGGAACTTCATAACATGTTTGTTAGGGTCTTCTCCAGGTTTTTCATCGAACTTTGGGATATCAAAAGGTGGTTTGGAAGGGATTGGAGGCAAAAATGGGGCGTGTAGTATGGGATCATTAGTTAATCTCGACAAATCCCATAAATCCAAAGTAGCTAAAAAAAGAAGTTGGTAGTTTTCTTATGGATACTATTAATATTGGTATGGCATAGGAACACTAGTAGGACTATATACATATTGAGATGGTCCTCCCCTATACTGTTATGGGTAGGGTTGGGGATTAGACATCATAGGGTTCATGGATTGAGTAGGGAAATTTACTTGTGGATCCCATGTAGTATTCGTCTCCCATAGATAAGGTTGACCAAGATAAAGTCCCGTGGGAGTGGTTGGGATGGTCTATCCCCAGGCTTAAGGTTGGTTTCGAGTAAAGGATGGGCCCTACTTTTTTCCAGGGAGATATTTTCCTGCCTGGTTTCTAGTGAATGATTTCCCCCAAACTAGTTGCTTCCCCCCAATTGATTGTTGACCCCAAGGTGAAGCTTTCCCTACAATTCAAGGTTTCCCCCCAACTGGTTGTTGACCCCATGATGGATATTTCCCTACAGTCGAGGTTTCCCCCCCAACTAGTTGTTGACCCCATGGTGCAGATTTCCCTATAGTTGAGGGTTGCCCCCAAGCTAGTTGTTGAACCCATGATACAGATTGTCTTGTAGTTGAGGGTTGGTCCCCAACTAGCTACTAACCCCATGATGCATATTGTCCTGCAGTTGAGGGTTTCCCCAACTGGCCTCTTATCAAAAAATAGTTGTTGGCCGCCAACTGGTTGTTTCTCCCCAACTGGATGTTGTCCCCATATAGAATATTTCCCCATGATTGAATATGGTTGTGCAATCGAGGATGTAACTTGCCGCCCAGTGAGAGGGGTAGAAATTTTTTTTAGTGGAACAATTTGTGTAGGATGAAAAATTTGTGTAACTGTCAATGTATGACCTATTTGACTAGATGGGGAAAAAAATGCACTTGTTTTAGGGTTTGAGGAAACAACACTACTGGCCACCTGAATAGATTGAAAAGGAAAACAATGTCTAAGTAAAGAACTTGGTGCATGCATATGTGGAACTAGAGAGGTGGGAGTAAACGTTGGGTTTATAAGATGTTGTGATGGGGTAACATGGGTCACCATCGTTTCCCCTAAAGGAGAAGTACCAATAGTAGTGATGTGTGCCATGGAAAATATCATAGAATTAATTGAGGGTATCATCACTCCCTTTGTATAATCGAGTGATGTAGTAGTCATGCCAAAAAAATGTCTACTAAATGTGTCGAGTGGTAAATGGTAAGAAGAAAAATAATCAGTAGGTCCCATAGACGGTAATTCAACAAGCAATGGACTGAGAGGATTGGTCATAAGAGGATTTGCGTAAGGGACAATTCCTTCCACAAAAGTTGTGATTGGGTCTTCGGGTTGGTTAGTTATGAGCGATATACTCCCATCTTTAGAACCAAATTCTTCATTAATAGTTCCTTTGCTAGAAGGGTTGTGTGGAAATTCATGTTCTTTAGGATCTAACCCTTGCATTCTCTGAGATCTTCAGAGACCTTGGTCGACCACTGTGAAAATATAATAAAAATAACGGTCCCTAAGGCCACCTATTAAATTCGAAAGAACACACCCCTATCAAATCTAAAATTAATAAACCAAGGATGCAGTAGATGAAAAGATATTCTGAAGATGTGATATCAAGCCATAAATGAATAAATGAGAAGTACTTACCCCGACCTCTACCTAACATCCCTTCTTGGTGAAAACAATCCTTGCTTCGTGGGGTCACCCTCCAAAGGGTATTGAAAGTGTGATATGATGTCTGCCCTAGGTACCATGGGAAACCCCCCACAGTAACCTCTGTAGATACCTAGAAACAATTACTAGGGTTAACAAATTGTAGTCGGCCTCCAGGGAGGTACAATCATCATTCAGGACCTAATGTATGGGTAAGATAACAAATTTTGAAGCTCTTCCATAGGACTGAAAACAAGTGGACTAGTAAAACTCCTAAGGAACTTGAACGAATTCTAGATCCACGAAGCATCAATACCAAATGAACCAATGAAGATCAAGAAAAACCCCCAATATACTCTCTTTCTGATACGATTGGTTAATCTCTAGAGGGGTAATATTTGTTGCTCTTATGCATGCGACCTTATGTTTAGCCCTTGTGCTAGAAAGGGTTCCCAACTATTCCTATATGACGATTGGATTTAATTACTCTTTAGTGTTCTACAGTCTCATTTAGTAGCCTTGGATAATTTAATCACTTCACCCCAATCCAAAATCCCTATCCTTGGACTATTGCTGATGTTCTATACATAAAAAATATAATTAGTTTTATTAAGCACATTGGTTGATTAATGGATTTCCTTACTCAAAATGGTGTATGGAGGTGCAACTGATGATGTGAATGACTTGACTCCAAAACCATGCTGAGAGAATGATGTGCAAACTATTTCTTTCAATGAATTCTATGTGTAGGAAGGAGAAGAGAAAATTTTCACTTCTTAATGTATACAAACACTCAATACTGATGCAATTCTCAGACTTTTGTCTTCAAAATGCCAAACTATCCAATTCAATGTTCCCAAAATTCCAAACAAATTCAAGACAAGCTCTAAAACATGTACTAAAATGCTCCAACTAATTTTTTATTTCTTTTTCAAATTGCATGAAAACCCAAAAATAAACACTTCTCTCATTTTTGCTTTCAATAAATATGAAATAAATCAATGTCACTCACAAAGGATTCCAAAACAAAATAAGGTGAAGTAAACAAGCAATCAATATTTAAAATAATCCAAACAAAGATGTTTTTCAACTCTTATCCAAACAAGAATGAAAAATGCAAATAAATTGAAAATCACTTTAAGAGACCTCAAGATTCAAGTAGCAATGAAAAATATGCAAAGTTGCAATAGATCCAAAAGAGATTAAGAGTATATCCAAGGAAGCAGAAGTTTTCCAAAAAGGTGAAACCAAAAGCTTCAATCAATTAGGCTCAATGCAACACAAACAACCTCCAAATCAAATAAAAGGATGCCAAATCAATCAAGTAGAAGACTCAAAAGGTTTTGGAATTAAACAACATGAGTTTGAAAATGATGCAAACCCCCTCTCTCTCTTGGGGCTGCTCGACCTCCTGGTCTATGATCGTTCAATTCACTGAGCCAAATTATCTCCTCGATACCCTGATAGTCCCCAAATTGATTCAACACATGCCCCTTATCTCCTTAGGCACAAGTCCTATGTAACCCACATGCCCTTTTCCTGGCGCTCTTGGCAATTTTAAACTAGCAGGCACTAGCTCCTTCCGCTAGGCCCCTCTCCTCATATGACCTCAGGCTGTGGCCCGAGGCTAAACCCTAAGGTGCTTTAGAATTTTGGATTTCGACTGTTTCAACTCCAGTTGAATCCTTTTTACCTGAACCCCGAATTGACGAACTTACCCGGACAAGATCTACGACTCACATTCCTCCAACAACGAATGAGTGTGATCCACTTCAGGACTTCAACCTTTGGGAGTTCTGAGCACTCCAAACACCTTTTTCCTCTGGAGTATTCCGTACGCAGAGCTACAGATCAAGCACCCAAAATCCTTCTAGATCAACAACTCCTGATTCCTTCGGCAATTCAGGCCTCAACGCTTTTGAATGCACCTGACCACTTTTTCCCCGAACTCTGAATCGACAAAATCACTTGGACCAAATGTACAGTCCATGCTCTCCTAATAGCCAATGAATTTGATCTACTTTGGAACTTCGACATTTGGGAGTTTCAAATGTTTCAACACCCTTTTTCCTGGAAGTAATTCTACCCAAAGCTATGGATCATGCACCACATACTCACCTCAATCCACGATCAAGATTGTCCTTTGATTCCCCTTCAGGCGACTTACAATAAATGCCCCCTTTCTCTTATTTCTCCCTAAGTGTCAATCCTACGAAGTGGCAAATATTTTACCATGCGTCCTTTTTCCAATAGATTGTTCATATGGAGTTCGACACTTCATCCTTCGATACTTTTCGTTCCTTCACCCTTCATTTTCCCTGAAGTTCTCTATCACCGAAGTGACAGATCTAGAACCACGTGTCCACACAACCCACAGCTAGGATTTGGATTCCTACGTTCTGGAGCTTCAGACGACTTCTAGTCTATGACTCCACTTTCTTCGTACTCTTTCCCTTGAATTTCACGATATGATGTTGCGTGTCCTCCTCAAATCAACAGTCATGATGGACATCACTACTTCAGGACTTCGGGAGTTTTGGCTCACTCCACACAAGATTTTCATCGAAGTGATTTCCTCCAAAGTACATAGATCTCCGCCACGTGTTCTTTTGAACGATGGACATTACCGATCCACTTTGGGACTTCGGGACTTAACGAGTCCACCCTCTTGTGCACTTAAGAATATTAAAGTGCATTCACTTTACCTGGATCCAACGGATGTCAATCCTTCACACCCAGATCCGATGGTTGGGATTTGTCCTTCTCCTTGGCACGCTCATCCTGGTTTTTGGATGTATAATTCAATGGTCTAGATATTCTCTTCGCAGCTGATCTGATGGAAACTATTGCTCCTCCTCCTGAGCTTCTTCGTTCTCCCGAATTTGGGAAAATTTTTAAGTGTTCAAAGGTTTTGGCCCTTGAACCTTCTCCGACGAACCCGACTGCTGGGTATCAACTTATGCTTCTCCTTCTAAGCTTCATAAATTGTAATAATTCTAACTTTGGCACACACCTTGTGCTCTCTTTAGTGCAAACCTACACTATTTTCAAAATTTGAACCCGTAAAAGTCCTGGGCCTCTGCTTCGCTGTGCAGGGTCACTGTGCACACTTGCACTATCTTTCCCGAGCCTTGTTGTTGTTCGGATTTCTAAGGTACTTGACCCTTATTCTCCCTCAAAGGAATTCTTGTGCCCTCCTGACACTTAACGCTCATCCTTCTAAGGTTATGAAGAGTTGAAACACTCCACTTATGGCACAGTCCTTGCACCTTCCTGATCATCATACTTTCTCAACATTTGTCGAAGTGTTGTCCTGACGCACTCCTTGCACAAGTATTCCTCCTAAATATTGATATCTTTCAGGTTCACTCATGAACTCCTCGTGTTTTATCAATGCACACTTGCAAAGCTCTTTCCCTATATTGTTCAACAACTCTGTCAGTGTCCCCCCTGACACTCTTCTTATAGAAATCTAAAAAAACATCGCTTGTGCACACTTGCACCTACTCAACGCCCTCCTGGAAGAGCTCTACAGAGTTTTCTAGTAACTCTATCTATGGTTACTCTTGCACAGACTTTTCTCCAGGGTGTTCATTAACCATGAGGCTCCTCCTCGAGATTGTGAATTATTCTAGGGTCCCTCTTGGCACGTTCTCCTCTGAACTCAAAGCAGAATTCAGATGCACACACCTTGCACTGGTTCACATAGTTTCAAGACTCTGTCATGGACTCGTTGCACTTAACCTAAAGAATCGAGAACAACTCAACTAACTCACAACTAGATAGTGAATTCTATATTCCTCCTGCAGATGGAACCTATCACATACATCTACAACATAAACTCATAAACAAACAAGCGACATTCATAAAACACACATTCACCATACAAAAACTCATAAAAAGTGAAATATGCTCTTTTGTATTAATGTGAATGTCAGTTACAATATGTGCACAAAATCTTAGACTGCAACAAATTCTCAGCTCTTCTCTCCTCTTTGCTTACAATATTTTTTTTTATCAAATTTTAACAACCTCTACTGGGCATATTTTACAAAGATTTATACAAGAGGGGATCATCAAGCTTTCCCTCCAAACTACTCTAGTGGTGTCCAATCACCATTTAAAATTCCTATCTATTGAGGCACATTACAATAAAATACCACATACATCTCAAATCTGAGGCAAATCTCAAGATCTATTCGAACTCAAGCCTGATAAAGGTGACTTCATCTACTTCCTATACAAAGGCATCAACTTGACTCTTCCAGCCTTACATTATTTAATTGCATTAAATTTACATTTAAAAATTTAAAAATGGGAGGGATGCGCCTCTCCCTTCCTTGAATCAACTTTGAAGTGCTAAATAGATGAAGCGTTGCTAAGGTGGAGCAATGCTCCTGCAACATAAAACCTACAACTGATGAGGAACAAACTGTTGTTGAAATGAACTGACCCAAAGGATTTGGTTAACCTAGGGAATCATGAACATTCTTCAATTTGAAGAAAAATGAAAACTTAAAAAGATGCAATAAATCATGTGATGATCATTGATATTTACAAAATTAATACTTTAATCAAGCAAATAAGACTCCAATAAAATTTTTTGAGGGAAAACACCAAAAGTCAAAAAGCAAAACAAGCCCAAATTCACTCAATACAAGGACTATCACTCATGTTCCTATGTAGAGAGGGATATGATAAGGGACTATAACTCCCTAGACTACTATGGGAGGGAGATGAACATGGTACTATCTCCCTGTAGGCCCTTTTGCGAGAGGGATAAATTGCTAAAAGTGAAATAAAAATAAAATTTTTGCTCAAATATGAAGTAAGGTTAAGTGTTTGAATCAATGAAGTTCTCAATGACACTGAGGAAAGGGATTAACCAACAAATAAGTATCAAAATAACAAGATCAATCAAGCAATATTTCAAAAGGATAGGAAATACCAAGGAAAGACTAAAGAGTTTTTCCCCAGTGGAGTCACCAATTTTCTATTGTGGTGAATTCCCCCTACGGACAGGTGAAACCTGCCTTGGATCAAGACCCCTTCTTTTATCCAAGACATAAGGGAAACAAATGGTAGCTACTTTCCTTTTAGATATATTTCTACAAGTAGAATAGAGGAGATATGAAAATAACACCTTTTTATGATGGTTTTCCTCACCGCTCCAGCCTTCCAACCTTGATATCCAAGCTCCTAGGCGCAAGAAAAGACTTGAAAAAGAAAAAGACGAGATCCCTTTATTCCACACTATAATGTTAAGTAAAAATAGATCTATCTACAATGATTTTCACGACAATAGACATGTAAATACTTGAGTGCATAAAAATGAAAGGAATGGGCCAAGTTATCTATTAATGTAAACTAATAATGAAGCACTTACTATCAAAGTAGATGTTGTAGTATCCTCCTCCAAGCTCTCCATTCCATCCCCTTGTGTATCAAAAAATCATAAGTATGATGTTTTTCAATTATCTGCTCCTTTCACTCAAGCATGACCCTCATTATATAGTGCTTTGAGGCATAACAACTTTGAGATATATTGGGAAAATGGTTGAGGATTTAGCTCATGAGATTAGGATTTGTTACCTAGGATGAAACAAAGAGATATGAATCGAATCATTGACCCAGAAAAATCCATATCTCCCCAAATCGTTCCCTTAGAAAAATGTGGAACAATTGCAACTTCTTCATCGCTCCCTTAACACTGAGTATAGGGAGACTATCACTTGCTAAGAGACTCTAGGCGGGCGATAGTCCAAATTTCATCACTCCTTGTGTATGGGAAAGGGGGTGATGATCCTCAAGTATGGTCAAAATATTAAGTAAAAGTTTATTTTTTCTACTTCCAACCAATAGGTTTCTCTTCCAATTTGTCTAGGGGATATATTATTCATTTTTTCATGGTGAGGAAGTTGTGACATTTAAGTAAGACACTTTGCAAAAGTGTGACATTTATGTGTAAGGAATATGTGACAATTAAGTATGATATTTTATAATGCGAAACTTACGATAGTTAAGTGAAACAATTAATAATGAACCACTTGCAACACTTATGATACTTGCGATACTAAAGTGTGACATTTGGGAGTG
>ML793335.1:0-41525 GCA_009831015.1 Picea engelmannii | reverse complement strand
AACGGCTCCAGCTGGCCTGGGGCTCTTCTAACTTCTTCTTCGAACCATAACGCTTGCCATGATGTATCGGTTTTGAACTGCTCCACTGGTACCACTACGGTGTGAGTTGGTACCTGGTACCGGAACCCTGCGCCAAGAATCAGTAATGGTACCTACCCAAGTGATATTAGTCCATTTATCAAATTAAAGTATTAAAAATGCATAATAATAACTTGAATCTCAAAGATACCTTAGGCGACCCTTTCGAGTGGAAAAAGGGTGTTGATTATATCCAAAGGAGGTCAAAAAGGGTGGTACTGGCATAGAGTTGGAGGTCAATGGTATGTAGTATGGGCATAGAACATAGTCAAAACCGGGGACCAACAGGTATGTTGACAGTGGATGTTCAAAACACATGACAGGTGATAAAGACAAATTTCTTACATTACGAAAAGAAAAAAATGGATCAATCTCCTTCGGAAATGATAATTCATCCAAAATCATTGGAGAAGGCACAGTCCGAATTGGGAACAAGAATGAAAAGGCACAAAGTGTTCTACTGGTAGAAGATGTGAAACATAATCTTCTAAGT
The DNA here is from genome assembly GCA_009831015.1 of Picea engelmannii. Taxonomy (NCBI): domain Eukaryota; kingdom Viridiplantae; phylum Streptophyta; class Pinopsida; order Pinales; family Pinaceae; genus Picea; species Picea engelmannii. Next base: position 40,954 of record ML793335.1, on the reverse strand, counting down.
GTGAGTCAAATGTGTGACCAAGTTCATAAACTTACTTTCGATTCAGAAAACTGTGAGATAAGAAAATAAGGTTCATGGAAATTGGTCGGTACAGCTGCAAGAACTTCAAACAACATATATGTGTTAAGTGAAATTGGAAATGAAAAGTGTTGTCTAGGAAACTAAGATGAAAGTTGGCTATGGCATAGAATAATGGATCACATTCATTTTGATAACCTTGTCAAAGTCAACAAAAGAGAAGCATTCAAAGAAATGACCCAGATCACGAAACCAACCAATCCTTTATGCAAGCATTGTCAACAAGGAAAGCAAACAAAGACCAGGTTCAAATCAAAAGAATATTCAACAACAAGACCACTGGAAATTATGCACACTGATCTAGTTGGACCAACTACAACAAAGGGTTTAAAAGGTGAAAAATACTTTATGCTATTAGTTGATGATTATACAAGAATGACTGCAGTTTGTTTTCTCAAGAACAAGTCAGAAGCTTTTGAAAACTTCAATATCTACAAGGATATGGTTGAAAATGAGATGGATTCAAGAACCAAATGTTTGAGATTTGATAATGGAGTAGAGTTCACTTCAAAGGAATTTATGGACTACTTTATCAGTCATGGAATAAAAAGGCAATTCTTCGTTGCTAGGACACCTCAACAGAATGGAGTTGTTGAAAGAAAGAACAGGACAGTACAAGAAATGGATCGAACAATGCTAATGGATTCCAAATTGACAGATATATTTTGGACACAGACAGTGCATACAACAGTTCACATTCAAAAAAGATTAATGCTCAGAAACAACAATGATAAAACTCCCTACGAGCTATGGAAAGGAAGACCAACAAATGTGAAGCACTTCAGAGTTTTTGGAAGCAAATACTACATCAAAAGAGAAGATGGAAGAATGGGAAAATTTGACTCTCGTGTGGACAAAGGAATACTTAATGGTTACTCAAGTACAAGGAAAGCATACAATTGTTACAATCTAATATTGAACAAAGTTTTGGAAAGCATCAACCTAACAATTGATGAAACGGGCAGACTAGAATCAAAAGAAGAAGAAAACATATCAATGGAACAACTTTTCGAAGAAGAAGATGAAAAAGAAGTAGAAGAGGAAGATGAAGATGAAGAGAATCCAAAAGAAGTAGAAGAGAATGTTCAGAAAGTATCTCCAAAGACACCTAGCAAACGAGTACAGAAGAATCATCCTTCAGATTAGATTATTGGAAACAAAGATGCAGGAGTTGAGACTAGAATAAAAATCCATTCACCAGAACAAACACACCTAGCACTCTTATCTACAATTGAACCAAATTGTTTTGAAGAAGCCAATAAGGATGAATTTTGGAATAAGGCCATGGATGAAGAATTGGATCAAATAGAGAAAAATGACACTTGGGAATTAGTTCCAAGACCCAATAATAAGAATGTGATCGGCACAAAATGGGTTTTCAAGAATAAATTGAATGAAGATGGACAGGTTACAAGGAACAAATATAGATTGGTATGTAAAGGATATGCACAGATTGAAGGAATCGACTTTGGAGAGACATTTGCCCCAGTTGCAAAAATGGAAGAAATCCATTTACTTTTAGCTTATGCGTGCTCCAAAAATGTTAAAGTATATCATATGGATGTAAAATCAGCATTTCTTAATGGGGAACTTGAAGAAGAAGTCTACATTGAAAAACCAAAAGGATTTCAGTTGTCAGAGAACACAGACTATGTATGTAAATTAAAGAAGGTTGTGTATGGTCTAAAACAGGCTCCTAGAGCATGGTACTCCAGAATGGATAAGTATCTGCAGTAGGCAAGGTTCAGAAAAGGAAGTGCAGATAGAAACCTCTACATCAAGGTAAGTCAAGGTAATATTTTATTAATTGAAGTTTATGTTGATGATATTATTTTTGGTAGTGATGATGACAAGTTAAGCTAGAAATTTGCAAAAGACATGCAGAATGAATTTGAAATGTCGTTACTTGAAGAACTATCCTTCTTTCTAGGACTTCAGATACGTCAAAGAAACCAAGGAATTTTTATTTCTCAAACCAAGTATATCAAAGAAATGCTAAAGAGGTTCAAAATGGAAGATTGCAAACCAGTTATCACTCCCATGTAAACCAGTTGTAAGTTGAGAAAAGATGATGATTCGAAGTCTACACATCAGAGGAAATACAGGTCAATGATTGGCAGCCTACTATATGTGATAGCATCCAGACCAGATGTAATGCAATCAGTTGGACAGGTGGCACACTTTCAAGCAGCACCAAAGGAATCACATGTATTAACAGTAAAGAGGATTTTCAGATATCTCAAAGGAACAAAAGAGTTTGGATTATGGTATCCAAAAGGAAAATATCTATCACTTATTCCCTACACAGATGTAGATTGGGCAGGTTGTAATGATGATCGACGAAGCACCAGTGGAGCAACTTTCTACTTAGGTGAGTCTTTGGTATCATGGCTAAGCAAGAAACAATCATAAGTATCTATATATACAGCCGAGGCAGAGTATATTGTAGCAGCAGCATGTTGTACATAGTTTCTTTGGATGAAACAAACTTTGACAGATATACAAGTTGAGTTTGATGAGCCCATTCCAATATATTGTGATAATACAAGTGCCATCAGTATCTCAAAAAACCCGGTGATGCACTCCAAGATGAAGCACATTCCAATCAAGTATCACTTTCTACGGGAACAGGTTGCAAAAAAGAACATAAGAGTTGAGTATGTGGGCACAAAATAACAAGTGGAAAACATCTTTACAAAAAACTTCCACCGGAAGCCTTTGAATATCTTTGCCAAAGACTTGGAGTTATTTCTACTTGAAAATGAATTCTTTTTTAATGCTTTTTGAATGCTTATCTTATATCTATTAGATGTACACGAGGAAGAACCATAAGAGGATAGTTCAATCAGGGGGAGTAGCCCCAGATGGAAAGATACCTTTGCCATTGATGACAAAGGCAGGGAGATTTATCAGATGCAGAGGACAGAGACATGGTTCCAAGGCGAGTAGATTTATCAGATGCAGAGGACAGAGGCAAATTTATCAGATGCAGAGGACAGAGGCATGGTTCCAGAGGGAGCATGAGTGATATGATTTTAGTATTGCATCAGAGTGTTGCCATCAATGCCAAAGGGGGAGATTGTTGATTAAGGTTGGTTGTCATTGATGTCAACCCTTGAAGAAAGCCCTACAACACAAAGGTTTGGGTAATGGACCCAATATTTTTTGATGTAAAGATGACTCATTATTGTCTTTTCATGATTGATAAGAAGTAAATATGGATGAACTCCAAACTGGTCCCCTTATGGTGAAATCCCTCACGGGAAGGCGCTTTGTGGAGTAAGAGAACCCATGCTTAATTGTGGAATAATGAGATGAAGGACAATTAATTTTTCAGGTAAAATATCCTATATGGATAGTGCTTGTCATTCCATTTTGGGTGGTATGTGGAACATCACATGGCTCCTCACAATTAGATATTTATGACCATGAGAAGTTGGAGACCCCAGGTTTGGGTAATGGACCCAAGTTTGTTTGATGGATAATGGTATGAGCTATGATATATTTTCAGATAATACTATTCTATATGGATAGTACATGTCATTCCATTTTGGGTGGTATGTGGAACGTCACATAAATCCTCACGGTCTGAGATTTATGGCCTTACGAAGTTGGAGGATCCTCATATGTCATCTAGAAGCCCCAAAACGTCAAAGTAGTCAAAGTGGTTTAAGAGATTTTAAAAGGTAAATAATAAAGTGAAGTAATGAGTGTCTTGTAATTCAAAGTGAATACAAAATAAATTGTTTCAATAATAAATTTAATGGAGAAATTAGAAGTGGGTTAACCCTAAAATAAGGAAAGTGGGGCCAAGTGACCTAGAAGATGTTTTTAAGGAAGCAACTTGGAGAGTACAAATAAGAGGAAAGGATCTCTCATTTTAATCACACTTGAGCATATTGAATATATATAGGTGTCTGAGGTAACCAAGGATATCTAAGCCAAAATTCTGAGGGAACGTGAAGAAAAAAAGCCCGAAATGCAAGGAAGGATAAATTCTTTTGATGGTGCTTTCTAAGGTATGTTATTTACAGGTCATCTCACCATTTTCACTATAACTTGTTTTCTATAATCATTCAGACCCTGAAATTGCTATTCCATTGAGAAACCATATCCAAGTATATGTGGTACAAAATTCAGCTTGTGGGTCATTTCATTTTTGGAGTTACACTACATAGAAAATAGGGTTTGTGTCTAGTCCTGAAACTAGTCAAAAACAGGTGTTTCGGGTAAAAAGTCATAACTTATTCATAAAAGATCCAAATTCGGTGAAACCAAATGTGTTGGTTATGGTACCATCTGTAGTATTCTTTGTAACATTTTCATATCAATTCAACAAATATTCCGTGTGGGGCACGCTCTACAAGGTCACTCTCTAGAATAAGACAGAATTTAGCAAGGTATGCCATTTTTTCTATAAATCCTTTTCTGAGAGGTTCTAAGTAGTGAAACCTAGAGGAATTGCATAAAACACACTAAAGAACATTGTGTGTAATTTTCAAATCTTTATACATTACAAGTACAAAGTTATGATTACTTCAAGTTAGGGTTGTTGACTAATCCAAACCTAGGCATGTCAGACTAAAGAAAAGTTTGATGAAAATGCTAGTCTATTGTTGTTGAAGTTAAGGAAGGTTTGCAGGAATGTGATCATATACACCAGGTCTATTACAGATCTACAAATCATATTTGGATTATGAAATTGATGAGGGTTTTTGGTTGAGGTATATGTTGAGTACATTGTTGAGACTAGTAGTTGATGAGTTGACACATACATGAGGTGTATAGTTGATGATGTTGGTGCATATTGATGAGTCATAGTTGATGAGTAGTTGACACATGATTGGTACAGACTTGGTACATGGTTGGATGCACTTGTTTATGGTACAGGTTGTTTACAGGTTATTTGGTACAAGTTGGTGCATGGTTGATGCAGTTGTTTATGGTACAGGTTGATTACAGGTTGAGGTACAAGTTGATGCATGGTTGATGCATGATTTAGATTTATTGGTACATGTTTACAATGGTATATCTCATAGTGTTAGGTTGACAATGGTTCCATCATTCTACTTCCACTTCAGGGTGGCAGGACGGGGCAAGGACAGGTGGTTGTAGCCACCTTTCAATTGTAGTCGAAGAACATAGAGGGTTGTAGCCTCCTTCTGGTTGTAGCTAGAGAATTGGGGAGTTGGAGCTTCCCTCAGGTTGTAGCCTGAGAAACTAGGGGCTTGGAGCCTCCTTCTAGTTGCAATTGGAAAATAAAGGAAGTTGGTGCTTCCAATGAATGTAATTCTTCAAGACATATAAAAAAAAGTATTATGTGGTTTTCTCCCGATTTGGGTTTCGACGTAAAACACCGGTGTACTGTGTATGTGTATGTTTGTTCATTTGTTAATTTCTTATTTACTTTGCAGTTATTGGATGATAATGCTTCATTGATATAACACTTGGATTATATGGAAAAAAAGGATTAAATTGCTCTATTACTGATCCACCCCCCTCTCAGTAATCCAACAGTATTTTTCTCATCCTCTTCCCAATTGCACTCGTCCTCTACCCAAAAACACTCTTCTATCCAATTTCACTCCTCTGCTAATCCTCCATGCTGTAACTATGACAAAATGATTTCACTCCTTGACTATTAGCTCATTTCCAATTCAACAAGCCATTGAATTTTCCTTTTTACGTATTGAAATGTCTTGAGAAGATGTCTTCCCAAGTGCGAAAGAATGTGGCCAATCCTCATAACAACCTATTACAACATAGCCTCATCAAATTTCTTGTCATAGGCAAGTTGGAAAAATAGGGGGAGACATGGGATGAATTCAATTATTAATTTTCAAACCCCCATCTCACAATCAAGACCAGCCAAAAAACACTTGATCTAGGGACTATTACTCCATCCAAACCCCATTCTCCAAAGACTCCAAAACCTCCTACTCAAGATACACCTCTACCAGAACAAAAGACCAAGAAACTTTTTGATACCCCTGCAGCCTCATCGAGAAAGAAGACTAAAAATCCTATTGATAACTCTCCAATTCCCTCAACATCTATTGATCCTGCACCCAAAAAGTTACAAGAAGCAATTCAATAAGATTTCCCTGTAGTCTGTACAAATAGAAGAGGATCCAATTGGTTCAAAGGAGGATATTTTTGAAAAAGTAATTTAAATGCAAGAGGAAAGCCTTGTGTAAAACACCCAGGAATTTCAGATCCTATCCAAGTATCTTTCGATCTCGAAATCCCCCATAAAATACTTAGGGAAGTTTCTGCAGAAGAATTGGAGCCTGATAGAGAAGTAATTTCCGAACCCATTCCCCCGCATAAACCCTCTTTTACTCCTACCTCACAAATACCTACACCAGATTCCAAAGCTGAGAGACTCTCTACATCCTTCGAGGGATCTAAACCCCCCTCTAAGATATATGATCATACTCTAGTCATTGAAAAATTACAACAAGAAGATGTTCAACTGCTGCAAAAGTTGGAAGAGAGGAAGAACATGGATAGGCATCTCCACCATGACAATGCAGCATTACAAGCAAAGGTGAATTCCCTCCAAAGATTGGTTGATCAAATGACCAATGACAATCGTAGCCTATGTGCACAATTAAAACACCGCAAGAGGGCCAAGACAAAGTCTTCAGTGCAAGAAGCTTCTAAAGCTAATCCATCCCCTCCTCAACAAATCTAGTCATATTGGATAATTAATTTTTGTTTGCAGTGGGACCTGCAAATCCTTAGGCATCGGTTTAATGTTGGGCTCGTGTTTTGGTTGTTTTGTGATGATGATTGAATTCTTTTTGTATAGATATTATATGTGTTGTTAACCATTTTGAAGGATTTTGTATCAAATCATCATGGATTTATAACAGGTATGCGCAATTGATGTTTTGCAATGGTTTTGAGTTAGATTCAGTTCGATTTGATGATTATGAGGATCTTCATCTAATGCATGATCTGTGTGTCCTAGGTAGAATTCACAATGCAATTTTCCATCCAGTAGCCCATTCGGCACTTCATCCAGCACCTGATCTGGTACTTCATCTGGCACTACATCCAGCACGCGATCCAACACTTTGATGTAGGCAAGTTGGATATTGGTGTATTGGTGGCATGTATTGGGTGAATCGGTGACTTGGGTTGTGTGGCCCCTCATGGCCTCCAGCTACTGAGCTCTTGACATCTCATATTAAGCAGGTATGCTAATCGTTGAGTGGCTCATTCAGTTTCTTGAAGCTGAAGGTCGTTAGAGCGCATTGAATGAGATTTACCATTTTTAAAGGAGGTTGACCCTTCCAGTGGTTGACCTCTCGAATTGTAATCATTATAAATACCACCAGCAGTGGCCAGACCAAAGACAAGAATTGTTAGAATGCATTTCACTGTGTAATTGAGACATCTCTGCAAACTTGTCTTAAGATTGTGTTTTTTAATTTAATGACAGAACCGTGTTGATTGAGCTTGTGATTTGATATTGAGGAGTAGCCACAACCTACTGGGGGGGGCACCAGAGATCTGGGTGAATACTTAGATAGATAGATTGTGTATTTCATTTGTGTAGTTATAATTTACTTCATTTTCTTGTTATATGTATTTTCTCATTTTAAATGTTGTATTTGTTGTTCATCATTTAATTGTTTAATTTCCCTTTTGTAGGTTGCTTGTAGGAGATAGTTGTTTATTATGTTGTGTGTTTTATTTCTTAGTGAATGGCTTGCAATCTACTAACCTAGTTGGCATGTTAGAAGTTAAATTGATTTCTGCAGGTTGAAATGTAGTAGTCTTTAGAACAGAGTATTAGTTTGACCCAGAGTACAAAGTTTCTTTTGCAAGTTTCGATGGATTAATAATTGCAAGTTTTACTAATTGATTTAATTCTCAGTTTTAGTTATGCTTTCCTCAATCTATTTTTCTTATCAATCTTGTTGTAGTATGCTAAGATATAAGTAGAATTTGGATTATGTTTTTACAAGCATGTTAGTTTGAAATTTGAGTTTTTAAAGATAGGATTAAGTCCAGTTTAATTATGAAATTCTAGTTTTAGATATTGTTTTGGGATTATGCTTTTACAAGCATTCTAGTTTGCAATCTGATTTTTAAAAATAGGATTAGCTTAGTTTAACTTACGAAATCTCAATTTTAGATTTGAGTTGTGATTTTAATTAGAAGTTTGAAATTGAATCAAGTGTTTAGTCATAAGTTTATAGTTATGTGAATTTACTTGAGTTAGCATAAGAGTACATTTGAATTAAGTATAATAGTGTTTTCTTATCATCGATGATTTATGTATGAAATTGAGAGATCACATGGATTTTTAGGATAGTTAATGTTTCTTCTATGATGGCTAAGATTTCGTTAGATTGATTGATTCATACTTTTCATTTCTCCATACAAGTCAATATTGAATTCATTCATCTTGAGCTATCACTAATCATTATATGCCATGGTGATGTTATTAGGCACCGAAGACATAATCATCATCTTTGAAGTTTATTCTTATTGCAGATTAAGAATAGTTTTTTATTAATTTTTGAATATTGTCATGATGTTTTTTATTAAGTAGGTTAAGATTTCCCTTTTTAGATTAGAAATGATTATGAGTTTTATCTTAAGAATAGAGTTTAATTGTTGAATAGTTTTGATAACTTTACTTGCTGAATAGTTTTGATGAGTTTACTTGCTGCATAAGTTTTGATAGGTTAGTTGTTTGAATGCTTATGTGCTTAAAGATAAAAGATCAAAGTAATTTAGTCGTTGTTGCTCATTATATTGAATGGGTTAACTTGTTCAAAGTAGGGTTTTCTTTGCTTCTTTAGGAATAATCCATCAATCTGTTGTTTAAAGTTGCTTAGGGTAAATAGTTCAAGTTCTTTAATAGGATTTGCTAATTGATAGTCTTTTCTTAAGTAGACTAATCCTTAGATAGACCATCCCCATAGATAGATAATACTTCCTCTATCTTTTCTACCTTGGCACATACACTGCTACAACTCTAAGTTTACTTACGTCGAGTTGACAATTTAATTGAGGGATTTAGTGCATATAGAACACCCATCATTTTTGGTGTTGTTGTTGGGGAGTTTTCTTAAGGTAGGAAGTAGTTAGGAGATAGATCATTTCTGAACCTTAGAATTAGTTTGGTGGCGGGGGAACTTTAAGATGAGAGGTAAGAACCTGGGTATCTATTATAGAAGGTTGCCCCAAACCCAATGGTAGTTTTTCTTTTTATTTGCTTTCATGAACAAACTTAGGGACCCAAAGGGAAGATACATTAAAACTAAACCAAGATTTTTTACCAAGGTTCCTTATGACCTTTTTGGGGGAAGGAACACTCCACTCATAAACGTTGTAGATCGATACCAAAAATTAGGGGTTAGCTCAACCCAAAGAGCTAAAGAAGTCTCTGAAGAGACCAAAACAAGGAGCACTATAGAACATAAAATTGAAGCATCAATAATAGTGGGATAGGAGGCAAGACCACTCGAGCCTTCCGTAGAACCACCCAACAAAACCTTTTTTTTTTCACCACCATCAAAGACCCTAACTTCATAGACATCATAGACCCTAAAAAGGTGAATACTTTGTTTGGTAGTTTAGCCAATATAATTATTTCCCAAGTTGAAACAAAAAAAATTGGCACCAATAGTCTCAACCAGATCAAGTAGAGTCCCAGAAATCCAAGCAGTAGGAAGACCTTCCCATCAAAGGGATACCTTTTTTAGAAAAGAACCTTGGGATACTTTTTTCTCTTCAAGAATAAAACCATTTAGGTACTCTCTTTTTGGAAACCAAACCAGTATGGATGATCAGGAGGATCACAACAATGTAAGACACGAAGAGGGAGAAGAAGTTGGAAACCAAACCGAAAGCACCTTCATATTTCCAATTTTGGACACCACACATAATGTCAATATGGAAAAAAATCCCCTCTCGGCCCTACCCACCTTTTACGGTAAAAGAAGAGAAGACCTAGATACCTTCCTATTTGAGTTCAAAATCTTATGTAGGAGCTACAATTACTTACAAGATGCCTAGAAACTAAAACTCTTTCCTGCCACCCTCAAGGACTCTGCCCTAAGATGGTTCATGGGGTTGGGATAGTCCAGTATTAGGTCTTGGGAATCCATGAAAGATATATTTCTTAAGAAGTACCAATACTGTTGCAAGTCCAAGGATTCTCGTAATGATATTTTCAAAATCCAATAGTTAGAGGATGAGAATCTCGAGGATTATATGGAACGGTTTGCTTATATCTCAAAGAAATCAAATTACCAAGACCTTCCAGATGATGTATTCAAGGATATTTTCCTTAAAGAAATTTCAGAGGAATACCTAGAGATACTTAACCTGATGGCATCAGGGGACCTCTCTCATAAACCATTTTCCGAAATCTATGAAATATGTAAGAATTACTCAAGGAGTAGAGCTAAAATAGGGAAGAATGTCCATGATCCTTATAGTAGAAACTTAAATTCATTTTACATTTGTGAACCTAAGAGTGGAAAGAGCCTCAATGGTTTGGAGGAGAAGAGATCAATTGATCTCATGAACTTCCAAGAGAGCAGTGATGAAATTTTAAATTTCCAGGTGGGCAATGAGAAGAGATCAACAATTGATCTTATAGAATGTCAGGAGGGTAGAGGAGAATTCCTAGATTGCTAGGCGGAAAAGAGAGAAGAGATGAGACTGTCTAAAAGTCTCAGGAGCTCAAAGGTGAGTTCAGATCAGCAAGGAGCGTTGATGGAGGAGGATCGTATATGTGTTTTGATAATTGAAGGAATTCAGATATTCCTACCAAGCATCCAAGCAAAGGATAGCATAGGTGTTGTTGATGCAACAAGAAGACAGACAGGTATGATTTTCCTAGAGGAGGAGAAGGAGAAAACTACAGAGTCTTCCCCGATAGCAGAAGAGGAGGAGAATACATTTAATATGTTCACTCCATGGGAGAAATAGTTAGATATGTTGGAGGATTGGTTGAACAATCTAGAACTAGAAGATGGCTTCCAAGAGACAGTCATGTAGATTGGAGCATAATGCCAGCCTAAGGACCAGTTGGAAGAAGTTGGGAGTGCACCAGTAGTAGAACTAGCAGAAGCTAATCTCTCAGAGGAGATAGTTGACCAGCATCTCAATGAGGTGACTGCAGAGTTGGAGTCTACAGAATAGTGGCAAGCTAGTTCCATGGGAGATGAAGACAGCATGGGAGATCAATTTGATCTACCCATTGATAAGGAGGAAGTGCAATAAATAATACTTCCAAAGAGAAGCCAACCAGCACAGCAACTGGAATAAATAAGAGAGTTGATGGTGAAGTCAGCAGAAGAAGTTGTTAGCAAGGATAAGTTGAATAGAGGAGAACCTACAGTAGCAACAAGGAAGCAACAACAGTAGCAACATGCCATAGGAGTAGGAGGATAGCTCCAGAGAGAAGTTTGGGATCCAGGGGGATTTCAACAATGCAGTAGAGGAGATCATGAGTAGGTCGAGCTCATGATTTTCCCAACATTGGAATATGATGCAGGAGTATCGCTCCACTTCAACAAAGTGTCGGCTATTAAGCACATTAGTGCGCATTCAAGGAGGGGAGAAGCGACAACCCTCTCATTTTTCCCTCGAATTTAAATTTTAAATGTAATTAAAGAAAATTAAATTTTGTAAGGTTGGAAGAGTCGATTTGATTCCTTTTTGCAGGTAGTAGTTGACTCACCTTTAATGGCTAGTTGTAGTCTTATCTAGATCCGATTTGGACTAGATTTTCCATTCAATGTAATAAGCCTCAATAGTTAGGCATTGTAAATGGTGATTAGACACCACTAATGTAGTTGGAGGGAAAATATCGATGAGCCCCTCTTTTTTTTTAGTTGTAACATATGCCTAGTAGAGGTTGTTGAAATTTGATTGTAAATCATTTTAATCCAAGAGGAGAGAGATGAGACTATGTTGCAATCCAGCCTGCACACATTGTAATTGACATTATAATATTAATACAAAAGAACATGTTTCATTGTTTATGAAATCTTGTGTGGTAAATGTCTTCTTTATGTTGATGTGTGTTTATGTGCATATGATGTAGATGTATGTGATAGGTTTTAATCTGCAGGGATAACATAGATTTCACTATCTTCTTGTGAGTTTGTTGGGGTTTTTCTGGTTTCTTTAGGCTAAGTGAAAGGAGTGCAGGGAAGAGTATTGGAAACTCTGTAGCCAACGCAAGGAGTGTGTATCTGAACTCTACTTCGAGTTTAGAGGAGAATGTGTCAGGTGGTCACACCAAAACATTCATAATCTCGGAGAGGAGCCTCAGGGTTACTGAATACCCTGGAGGAAAGTTTGTGCAGGAGTAATCGTAGTCAGAGTTGTTGAATACTCTGAAAGACTCTGCCAAGAGGGCATTGAGTAGGTGCAAGGAGTGCATGAGGCCAACACATTATGAAGTGTTGGAGAAGTTAAAGGAACTGGAGTTTTTGAACACTCTAGAGGAAGAATCTTTGTAGGGTGTGCATTGAGCAGATGCAAGGAGTGCATCAGTGATCCTGAGAGAGATCGGGGGTCTGGAGAAAGACTTGTGCAAGGAGTGCACCAGGAAAACACTTCGACAAAGTGTTGAAAATATAAATTCATTTAAAGGTTCATACAAGTGCAAGGAGTGCACAGAGGCGAACCTATTTTAGGTTTGGAAGCTTAGAAGAGCGTAAAGTGTGCCAGGAGGGCACCAAAAGTTCCTTTGACAGGAAGTAGAAGGGTTGAGTCCCTTGGAAAGCCTACCAACTACAAGGCTCAGGAAGGATAGTACAAGGGTGCACGGTGACTATGCACAGTGAGCGGTGGTCAAGGACCTTTACAAGTTCAAATTGGAAAGACAGTGCAAGTTTGCATGCAGAGCACAAAGAGGCACCAGAGAAAGGTCAAGTTACATTAGCAAAATCTCAAAACGCAGAGCGCAAGGTGTGCACCAGAGTCAGACTTATTCCAAGTTATAAATTTGAGAAGAAGAATCACTGAAAAGACCTGAGGTAATCAGGTTCGCGGGAGAAGGTTCAGAAGCTGAACCTTTGAAAATTATTGAGAAATCCTTCATTCAAAGGAAGGTGCAGCCACAACAGAGGAGAAGTTACACCAATCGTCAGATCTATTGCCAGAAGTGATCTAGACCATCATATTAGGGTCCAGGACGAAGGAGGAGCACACTGAGGAGGAGAGTAGATCCCAGCCATCTGTCGGAAAGAGGTAAAGTGCATGAGCCTTAAATGATTTGAAAGTGCACAGGAGAGTAGACTCGTGCAGTCCCGAAGTTCTAAAGTCATTCGAAACCGTCCATCATCTGGAGGGACAGGTAGCAGAAGATTTGGAAGTTCGGAGAAATCACACTTTAGGATAACTGCATGGAGAAGAAGTAAAATAAACGAAGTCGCAAAGGATGAAGTAAATCTAGACTGTTGGATCCAGAAGGGATACGTGGCAGACATCTGCACACTTTGGAAAAAGAGAACTTTGGCGAAAACTTGAGATCAAATGTACCAAACTCCTGAACCCGAAGTTATGTAGTAAATCATAATATCCATCCGTGAAGAAGGGACGCATGGCAGGAGATCTTCCAATTCAGAGGAAAAGCACTTTGGAGAAAAGTGAGAGTGGAGTGTGCAAAACTCCTGAAGAACGAAGTAGCGAAGTCCATCGTGATCGTCGATCTAGGAAGGAGACGCGTCACCAAATCATGGAATTTGAGGGAAGAGCAAGGAGAAGGTGGAGGCATTGATCTGAAGACGTCCAAATCTCCAAAGGTAATAGCCCATCCTATTCATTCATGGTTTGGACACATGGCGTTAGATATGTCACTTTAGTGATAGAGCACTTCGGAAAATTTGGAGAGAAAATTCCTGAAGAGAAAAATTCTCGAACTCCCTAAGTCAACAGGAGTCGTTGATGAGAGGAGAGACACGTGGAGCATGGAGATCCACACCGGAGAACTGACACTCTAGGAGAGTGAGACCAAAGGAGCAATGACTATCGGTCGTCCGAAGTGGAGTGAAGGGTGAATCTCATTCATTAATCGAGGTGAGCATGTGGCACTTGATATGTCGCTTCGGGTGAAAAGCACTTCGGGAGAATAAGGTGTTGGAATGTCCAAAACTCTCAAATGCCAAAGTCTGAAGCGGATCACAGTCGTTGATTGTCGGATAAGCAAGAACCGTTGATTGTCAAGGTGAGTTCATCGGTTCGAGGTTCAGGTAAAAAGGCTTCAGTTGCAGTCAAAATGACTAAAGCCCAAAATTTGTAAGAACCTAGGGTTTAGCCCCGGGTCACAGCCCAAGGTCATATGAGGAGAGGGACCTAGCAGAAGGAGATAGTACCCTCCAATTTAAAGTTTCCAAGAGATCCAGGAAAAGGACCCACGGGTTACATAGGACCTTTGCCTAAGGAGATAAGGGGGCTTTGTTAAATTGATTTGGGGGCTAGCAGGGTCCCGAGGAGATAATTTGGCTCAATCATTTTGTCGATCCTAGACAAGTAGGTCAAGCAGCCCTAAGGAGAGAAGGGGGGGTCTACCTCAAGTGGTATCAGATATTGATTTCCCTTGTAGACAGAAATTGAAGGATGAGACAAAGGAGATGGTTTGATACCATCAAGTGGTATCAGAGATTAATTTCACATGTAGACAGCAAGTGAAGGAGGATACATAGTGTTAATTCTATGTGAAGGATTTTTGCAAGCTCAGAGCAGTCAATATATTTTCTAGGAGGGGAGGCAGAGGAGGAATGTGGATATTGAAGGCCATAAGCGGGGTCAAGGAAAGGACCACCAGCAGAAAATCAAGGCAGATATGGACAAGGAGCTCAGTGAAATCAGAGCATAAATGGAGTGGTTGACATTGAAGATGCATCAAGAAGAACAGATACATTGGAGGTATGAATGGCCAATGAAGCAGAAAGAAAGGTGGCATGTTCAGAGGTTGTTGGCTAGAAGGGAAATACAGGTGTTGAGGAGGTGGTTGAGGGAATCTGAAACCCTCAGTGACACAGGGAAAGTGGTTTACATTTGTAAAACTAAGAGTGGAAAGAGCCTCGGTGATGAGGAGGAGAAGATATCAGTTGATCTCATGAACTTCCAAGAGGGAAGTGATGAAAGTTCAAATTTCCAGGTGGGTAATGAGAAGAGATCAACAGTTGATCTCATAGACTATCAGGAGGGAAGAAGAGAAGTCCCATATTTCTAGGTGGGAAAGGGAGAAGAGATGATATTGTCTAAAAGTCTCGGGATCTCAGAGGTGAGTTCAGATCAGCAAGGAGTGTTTATGGAGGAGCATCAGAGATGTGTTATGATCATTGGAGGAATTCATATATTCCTAACAAGAAGCCAAGCAAAGGCTAGTATAGGTGTTGTTGATGCAACAGGAAGATAGCTAGGTATGACTGTACTAGAGGAGGAGAAGGAGTAGACTACAGAATCTTCCCCAGTAGCATAAGAGGAGGAGCATACAGTTAATATGCTCAATCCATGGGAGAAATATTTGGATATGTTGGATGATTGGTTGAAAAATCTAGAACCAGAAGATGGCTTCCAAGAAACAGTCGTGCATATTGGAGAAAAATGTCATCATGAGGAGAAGAATGAAGATATTGGGAGTGCACCAGCAGCAAAACTGGCAGAAGCTAATCTATCAAAGGATATAGTTCATTAGCAGCAATGAGGTGGCTACAGAGTTGGAATCTACAGTAGAGTGGCAAGCTAGTGCCACAGGAGATGAATATAGCATCGGAGATCAAGTTGATATACCTATTAATAAGGAGGAAGTGCAACAAATAAGACTGCTAAGGAGAATCCAACCAGCATAGCAGCTGGAAGAAATAATAGAGGAGATAAGAGAGATCATGGTGAATTCAGCAGAAGAAGATGCCAGCAAGGATAAGTTGAATAGAGGAGGACTTGCAGTAGCAATAGGGAAGCAGCAGCAGTAGCATCATGCCAGAGGAGTAGGAGGACAGCTCCAGAGAGAAGTTTGGAATCCAGGTGGATTTCAAAAATGCAGGAGAGGATTTCATGAGTAGGAGCTCATGATTTTCCCAGCAGTAGAGTATGATGCAAGAGCATCGCTCCACCTCAAAAAAGAGCTAGATATTCAGTACATTAGTGTGCATTCAAGGAGGGGAGAGGCGCCAAACCTCTCATTTTCCCCTCGAATTTAAATTTTAAATGTAATTAAAGAAAATTAAATGTTGTAAGGATGGAAGAGTCGAGTTGATGCCTTTGTATAAGCATTAGTTGAGTTGAATTTAATGGATAGTTTTAGGTTGACCTAGATCCGATTTGGACTAGATTTCCCATATAAACCTCAGTAGTTAGGTGTTGTAAATGGTGATTAGACACCACTAGTGTAGTTGGAGGGAAAAATTCGATGAGCCCCTCTTGTTTTTCAGTTGTAACATATGCCCAGTAGCAGCTGCTGAAAGTTTATTGTAAATCATTGTAAGCCAAGAGGAGAGGGTTGAAACTTTGTTGCAATCCAGCATGCACACATTGTAATTGACATTCTGATATTAATACAAAAGAACATATTTCATTGTTTATGAAATCCTTTGTGGTGAATGTTTTCTTTATGTTGATGTGTATTTATGTGCATATGTTGTATATGTATGTGATAGGTTTTCGTCTACAGGGATAAGATAGACTTCACTATCTGTTTGTGAGTTTGTTGGGTTGTTTATGGTTTCTTTAGGATAAGTGCAAGGAGTTCACGACAAAGTATTGAAAACTTTGTAGCCAATGCAAGGATTGTGTATCTGAACTCTACTTCTATATCAGAGGAGAACGTGCCAGGTGGGCACACCAGAACATTCATAATCCCAGAGAAGATCCCCATGGTTACTGAATACCCTGGATGAAAGTCTGTGCGGGAGTAAGTGTAGACATTGTTGAATACTCCGAAAGACTCTATCAGGAGGGAATTCAATAGGTGCAAGGAGTGCACGGGGCAAACACGTTTTGAAGTGTTGGAGAATTTAAAGGCACTGAAGTTGTTGAACACTCTGGGGGAAGAAGCTCTGCAAGGTGTGCATTAAGCAGATGCAAGGAGTGCATCAATGAACCTAAGAGAGATCGAAATTTTAGAGAAAGACATGTGCAAGGAGTGCACCAGGCCAACACTTAGACAAAGTGTTGAAAATATGAAGTCATTTTAAGGTTCAGACAAGTGCAAGAAGTGCATAGAGGAAAACTAGTTTTAGGTTCGAAAGCTCAAAAGAGCGCAGAGTGTGTCAGGAGGGCACTAGAAGTTTCTTTGACAGGAAGCATAAGGTTTGAGTCCCTTAGAAAGCCGAGAAAATGCAATGCTTATAAAGGATAGTGCAAGGTTGCACGGTGACTCTACACAGTGAGTGGAGGTCAAGGACCTTTAAAGGTTCAAATTGGAAAGACAGTGAAATTTTGCATGTAGAGTGCAAAGAGGCACCAGAGCGAGTCCAAGTTACATTGGAAAAATCTTAGAATGTAGAGCACAAGGTGTGCGCCAAAGTCGGACTTATTCCAAGTTCTAAAGCTTAGAAGAGGAAGCATTGATGAGACCCAAGGTATTCGGGTTCATAGGATAAGGTTCAAAAGTTGAACCTTTGAAAATTATTGAGAAATCCTTCATTCAAAGGAAGGAACAGCCACAGCTGAGGAGAAGTTATAGCAACCATCAGATCTGTTGTCGGAAGTGATCTAGACCCTCAGATCAGGGTCCAAGATGAAGGAGGAGCGCACCAAGGAGGAGAGTAAATCCCAACCACTAGATCTGAGTTCGAAGGATCAACATCTGTCAAATCTAGGTAACGTGCATGAGCCTTAAACACTTTGAAAGTGCACAAGAGAGCGGACATGTGAAGTTCTGAAGTTCCAAAGACAGTTGGAATCATTCATCGTCTGGAGGGACAAGTGGTGGAATATCTGGAAGTTTGTAGAAATCACACTCAGGGGGATCTGCATGGAGTAGAAGAAAAATATATGAAGTCACGAAGGTTGAAGTAAATATGGACTATTTGATCCAGAAGGGATATGTGGCAGACATCCGCACACTTCAGAAAAAGAGCACTTTAGGGAAAATTCAAGATGGAATGTACCAAAATACCGAAGCCCTAAGTTATGAAGTAAATCATATCCATCCATGAAGAAGGGACGTATGGCATGAGATCTTTGAGTTTGGAGGAAAATCACTTCGAAAAAAAGTGAGAGTGGAGTGTACAGAACTCCTGAAGCATGAAGTAGTGAAGTCCATCATGACCGTCGATCTGGGAAGGAAACGCATCACCAGACCGTGGACTTCGAGGGAAGAGAAAGGAGAAGGTGGATGCATTGAATGGAAGTACTTCGAAGCTCCAGATATAGTATCACATCCTAGTCATTCGTGGTTTGGAAACGTGATGTCAGATCTGTGACTTCAGTGATTGAGCACTTCGGGGAATTTGGAGAGAAAAGTCCAGAAGAGAAAATGTCTCAAAATCCCAAATTCAATAGGCATTGTTTATTAATGGAGGGACACATGGAGTGTGGAGATCCACACTGGATAATTGACACTCCGGGAGAGAGAGCACGAAGGAGCATTGACTATCAGTCGTCTGAAGTGGAGTGAAGGGAAAATCTCAATCGTTGATTGAGGTGATCATGTGGCACATGATATGTCACTTCGAGTGTGAAGCTCTTCGGAGGTGTTGTAACATTCAAAACTCATGAACTTCGAAGTCTGAAGTGGATCACAGTCATTGGTTGTCGTATAAGAGAGAATCATCGATCATCCAGGTGAGTTCTCCGATTCGGGGTTCGGGTAAAAAGTCTTGAGCTATAGTCAAAATGGTTGAAGCCCAAAATTCAGAAGAGCCTAAGTTTTAGCCCCGAGTCACAGCCCAAGGTCATATGAGGAGAGGGGCCTAGTAGAAGGAGCTAGCACCTGCCAGTTTAAATTTTCCAAGATCACCAGGAAAAGGGCCCGCGAGTTACAAATGACATGCGCATAAGGAGATAAGGGGCATGTGTTAAATCGATTTGGGGGCTAGTAGGGTCCCGAGGAGATAATTTGGCTCAAGCATTTGAATGATCCTAGACCGGGAGTTCGAGTAGCCTCAAGGAGAGAAGGGGGGGTCTGCATCAGAGAAAAATAAGTTATTTATCAATTTGAAGAAATTCAGTTTTATGAAGAATGAGCTGATATATTTGGGATTTGTGATATCTGAGGATGGTTTAAATATGGATCCCGAAAAGGTCCAAGAAATAATAAGTTTTCCTAGTCTAAGAAATTTGTTTTAGGTAAGAATCTTCCATGGTTTAGAAAGTTTTTATAGGAAGTTTATAAGAAGTTTAAGTCAATTGTTTTCTCCAATTGTGGAAACAATCAAGGAAATAAAACAACCATTTAAATGGACAGAGGCAACTAATAGGAACTTAAAATTGTTAAAGAAGAATATTATTGAACAACTTGCTTTAGATTTGTCATACTTTGGTAAGTTTTTCCAAGTTGAGACTGATGTTAGTGGAACTGCAATAGGAGTTATCTTAAGTCAAGAACAGAGACCAATTTCATATTTTAGTGAAAAGTTGAATGAGGCTGAACATAAATATTTTTCTTATGATAACGAGTTTTATGCAATTGTTAAAGCACTAAATAAATGGAAAAATTACCTCATGCCCAAGGAATTTGTTCTATATACTGATAATCAGGTATTACAATTCATAAGAATTCAACAAAAATTAAATCAGAGACATGCCAAGTGGGTTGAATTTCTGCAAAATTATGTATTTATAATTAAGCACACTAGTAGTAAGGTAAATAAAGTTTTTGATGCATTAAGTAGGATTAATTTAATTTTACAAGAATTTCAAGTTAGCATTTTAGGATTTTATCGACTGAAGGAAATGTATAAATAAGATGTAGATTTCAGAGATTCTTATAAAGCCTGTGAAAACCCAATTGACAACAATAGAAGCTAGAGGTTTATTTACACGATACAATAAGGCTTAATGTTCAAGGACAGTAAACTGTGTATACTAATATGTTCCATGAAGGAAAATCTAATCAAAGAGAAGCATAGTGGAGGACTATCAAGATATTTTGGGAAAGACAAGACCTTTTCTCAGATTAATGCTTTTTATTTTTGGCCAGGTTTGCAGAATGATGTGAAAAGATTTGTGGAGAAATGCATAATTTTCCAACATGCTAAAGGGAGAAGTTAGAATGTAAGATTGTATCAGTCACTACCTATTTTAGGAAAGTACAAATAGAGAGAAGACATGAGAAGAAAACAAGTCAATTGTAAATTTGGTGAATTGGCTATGGTATACTTGAGAAAGGAGAGATTTCCCACAAGAACATATAACAAGCTAAATCTTAAGAAGATTGCACCATGTAAAATTTTAAGAAAAAATTCTTATGATGCTTATGAAATAGAAATTCGAAAAGATATTTGAATTTCTCCATTCTTTAATGTTGAAGATTTGTATCCCTTCGAAGGGAAAGAGCATGTTTAAACAGATGAACCTATAAGTGATGAATATCATACCATTGGATGGAAAGATAAGTTACCTAGGATAGTTCTGAAGGAGATTGAAATAGTGTTGGATAATAAAGTGGCCAAGAGAACCAGAGGTAAAGACTACTTTCAGTATTTGGTTAAATGGAAGAATCAGCTTGTAGAGTATGCTACTTGGCTGATAGAAACATAAATTTCCAATAATGGACAAGTGTTTAATATCTCATGAACAATTATTTTCTTCCCCGTGATTCTGATGTAGGAGCATCTGGCAGTAAATTTTGAGATTGTCCCAAGGGTGTTACACACCAAAGTGTTTCACTCCCAAATGTCACACTTTAGTATCGCAAGTATCATAAGTGTTGCAAGTGGTTCATTATTAATTGTTTCACTTAACTATCGTAAGTTTCGCATTATAAAATATCATACTTAATTGTCACATATTCCTTACACATAAATGTCACACTTTTGCAAAGTGTCTTACTTAAATGTCACAACTTCCTCACCATGAAAAAATGAATAATATATCCCCTAGACAAATTGGAAGAGAAACCTATTGGTTGGAAGTAGAAAAAATAAACTTTTACTTAATATTTTGACCATACTTGAGGATCATCACCCCCTTTCCCATACACAAGGAGTGATGAAATTTGGACTATCGCCCGCCTAGAGTCTCTTAGCAAGTGATAGTCTCCCTATACTCAGTGTTAAGGGAGCGATGAAGAAGTTGCAATTGTTCCACATTTTTCTAAGGGAACGATTTGGGGAGATATGGATTTTTCTGGGTCAATGATTCGATTCATATCTCTTTGTTTCATCCTAGGTAACAAATCCTAATCTCATGAGCTAAATCCTCAACCATTTTCCCAATATATCTCAAAGTTGTTATGCCTCAAAGCACTATATAATGAGGGTCATGCTTGAGTGAAAGGAGCAGATAATTGAAAAACATCATACTTATGATTTTTTGATACACAAGGGGATGGAATGGAGAGCTTGGAGGAGGATACTACAACATCTACTTTGATAGTAAGTGCTTCATTATTAGTTTACATTAATAGATAACTTGGCCCATTCCTTTCATTTTTATGCACTCAAGTATTTACATGTCTATTGTCGTGAAAATCATTGTAGATAGATCTATTTTTACTTAACATTATAGTGTGGAATAAAGGGATCTCGTCTTTTTCTTTTTCAAGTCTTTTCTTGCGCCTAGGAGCTTGGATATCAAGGTTGGAAGGCTGGAGCGGTGAGGAAAACCATCATAAAAAGGTGTTATTTTCATATCTCCTCTATTCTACTTGTAGAAATATATCTAAAAGGAAAGTAGCTACCATTTGTTTCCCTTATGTCTTGGATAAAAGAAGGGGTCTTGATCCAAGGCAGGTTTCACCTGTCCGTAGGGGGAATTCACCACAATAGAAAATTGGTGACTCCACTGGGGAAAAACTCTTTAGTCTTTCCTTGGTATTTCCTATCCTTTTGAAATATTGCTTGATTGATCTTGTTATTTTGATACTTATTTGTTGGTTAATCCCTTTCCTCAGTGTCATTGAGAACTTCATTGATTCAAACACTTAACCTTACTTCATATTTGAGCAAAAATTTTATTTTTATTTCACTTTTAGCAATTTATCCCTCTCGCAAAAGGGCCTACAGGGAGATAGTACCATGTTCATCTCCCTCCCATAGTAGTCTAGGGAGTTATAGTCCCTTATCATATCCCTCTCTACATAGGAACATGAGTGATAGTCCTTGTATTGAGTGAATTTGGGCTTGTTTTGCTTTTTGACTTTTGGTGTTTTCCCTCAAAAAATTTTATTGGAGTCTTATTTGCTTGATTAAAGTATTAATTTTGTAAATATCAATGATCATCACATGATTTATTGCATCTTTTTAAGTTTTCATTTTTCTTCAAATTGAAGAATGTTCATGATTCCCTAGGTTAACCAAATCCTTTGGGTCAGTTCATTTCAACAACAGTTTGTTCCTCATCAGTTGTAGGTTTTATGTTGCAGGAGCATTGCTCCACCTTAGCAACGCTTCATCTATTTAGCACTTCAAAGTTGATTCAAGGAAGGGAGAGGCGCATCCCTCCCATTTTTAAATTTTTAAATGTAAATTTAATGCAATTAAATAATGTAAGGCTGGAAGAGTCAAGTTGATGCCTTTGTATAGGAAGTAGATGAAGTCACCTTTATCAGGCTTGAGTTCGAATAGATCTTGAGATTTGCCTCAGATTTGAGATGTATGTGGTATTTTATTGTAATGTGCCTCAATAGATAGGAATTTTAAATGGTGATTGGACACCACTAGAGTAGTTTGGAGGGAAAGCTTGATGATCCCCTCTTGTATAAATCTTTGTAAAATATGCCCAGTAGAGGTTGTTAAAATTTGATAAAAAAAAATATTGTAAGCAAAGAGGAGAGAAGAGCTGAGAATTTGTTGCAGTCTAAGATTTTGTGCACATATTGTAACTGACATTCACATTAATACAAAAGAGCATATTTCACTTTTTATGAGTTTTTGTATGGTGAATGTGTGTTTTATGAATGTCGCTTGTTTGTTTATGAGTTTATGTTGTAGATGTATGTGATAGGTTCCATCTGCAGGAGGAATATAGAATTCACTATCTAGTTGTGAGTTAGTTGAGTTGTTCTCGATTCTTTAGGTTAAGTGCAACGAGTCCATGACAGAGTCTTGAAACTATGTGAACCAGTGCAAGGTGTGTGCATCTGAATTCTGCTTTGAGTTCAGAGGAGAACGTGCCAAGAGGGACCCTAGAATAATTCACAATCTCGAGGAGGAGCCTCATGGTTAATGAACACCCTGGAGAAAAGTCTGTGCAAGAGTAACCATAGATAGAGTTACTAGAAAACTCTGTAGAGCTCTTCCAGGAGGGCGTTGAGTAGGTGCAAGTGTGCACAAGCGATGTTTTTTTAGATTTCTATAAGAAGAGTGTCAGGGGGGACACTGACAGAGTTGTTGAACAATATAGGGAAAGAGCTTTGCAAGTGTGCATTGATAAAACACGAGGAGTTCATGAGTGAACCTGAAAGATATCAATATTTAGGAGGAATACTTGTGCAAGGAGTGCGTCAGGACAACACTTCGACAAATGTTGAGAAAGTATGATGATCAGGAAGGTGCAAGGACTGTGCCATAAGTGGAGTGTTTCAACTCTTCATAACCTTAGAAGGATGAGCGTTAAGTGTCAGGAGGGCACAAGAATTCCTTTGAGGGAGAATAAGGGTCAAGTACCTTAGAAATCCGAACAACAACAAGGCTCGGGAAAGATAGTGCAAGTGTGCACAGTGACCCTGCACAGCGAAGCAGAGGCCCAGGACTTTTACGGGTTCAAATTTTGAAAATAGTGTAGGTTTGCACTAAAGAGAGCACAAGGTGTGTGCCAAAGTTAGAATTATTACAATTTATGAAGCTTAGAAGGAGAAGCATAAGTTGATACCCAGCAGTCGGGTTCGTCGGAGAAGGTTCAAGGGCCAAAACCTTTGAACACTTAAAAATTTTCCCAAATTCGGGAGAACGAAGAAGCTCAGGAGGAGGAGCAATAGTTTCCATCAGATCAGCTGCGAAGAGAATATCTAGACCATTGAATTATACATCCAAAAACCAGGATGAGCGTGCCAAGGAGAAGGACAAATCCCAACCATCGGATCTGGGTGTGAAGGATTGACATCCGTTGGATCCAGGTAAAGTGAATGCACTTTAATATTCTTAAGTGCACAAGAGGGTGGACTCGTTAAGTCCCGAAGTCCCAAAGTGGATCGGTAATGTCCATCGTTCAAAAGAACACGTGGCGGAGATCTATGTACTTTGGAGGAAATCACTTCGATGAAAATCTTGTGTGGAGTGAGCCAAAACTCCCGAAGTCCTGAAGTAGTGATGTCCATCATGACTGTTGATTTGAGGAGGACACGCAACATCATATCGTGAAATTCAAGGGAAAGAGTACGAAGAAAGTGGAGTCATAGACTAGAAGTCGTCTGAAGCTCCAGAACGTAGGAATCCAAATCCTAGCTGTGGGTTGTGTGGACACGTGGTTCTAGATCTGTCACTTCGGTGATAGAGAACTTCAGGGAAAATGAAGGGTGAAGGAACGAAAAGTATCGAAGGATGAAGTGTCGAACTCCATATGAACAATCTATTGGAAAAAGGACGCATGGTAAAATATTTGCCACTTCGTAGGATTGACACTTAGGGAGAAATAAGAGAAAGGGGGCATTTATTGTAAGTCGCCTGAAGGGGAATCAAAGGACAATCTTGATCGTGGATTGAGGTGAGTATGTGGTGCATGATCCATAGCTTTGGGTAGAATTACTTCCAGGAAAAAGGGTGTTGAAACATTTGAAACTCCCAAATGTCGAAGTTCCAAAGTAGATCAAATTCATTGGCTATTAGGAGAGCATGGACTGTACATTTGGTCCAAGTGATTTTGTCGATTCAGAGTTCGGGGAAAAAGTGGTCAGGTGCATTCAAAAGCGTTGAGGCCTGAATTGCCGAAGGAATCAGGAGTTGTTGATCTAGAAGGATTTTGGGTGCTTGATCTGTAGCTCTGCGTACGGAATACTCCAGAGGAAAAAGGTGTTTGGAGTGCTCAGAACTCCCAAAGGTTGAAGTCCTGAAGTGGATCACACTCATTCGTTGTTGGAGGAATGTGAGTCGTAGATCTTGTCCGGGTAAGTTCGTCAATTCGGGGTTCAGGTAAAAAGGATTCAACTGGAGTTGAAACAGTCGAAATCCAAAATTCTAAAGCACCTTAGGGTTTAGCCTCGGGCCACAGCCTGAGGTCATATGAGGAGAGGGGCCTAGCGGAAGGAGCTAGTGCCTGCTAGTTTAAAATTGCCAAGAGCGCCAGGAAAAGGGCATGTGGGTTACATAGGACTTGTGCCTAAGGAGATAAGGGGCATGTGTTGAATCAATTTGGGGACTATCAGGGTATCGAGGAGATAATTTGGCTCAGTGAATTGAACGATCATAGACCAGGAGGTCGAGCAGCCCCAAGAGAGAGAGGGGGTTTGCATCATTTTCAAACTCATGTTGTTTAATTCCAAAACCTTTTGAGTCTTCTACTTGATTGATTTGGCATCCTTTTATTTGATTTGGAGGTTGTTTGTGTTGCATTGAGCCTAATTGATTGAAGCTTTTGGTTTCACCTTTTTGGAAAACTTCTGCTTCCTTGGATATACTCTTAATCTCTTTTGGATCTATTGCAACTTTGCATATTTTTCATTGCTACTTGAATCTTGAGGTCTCTTAAAGTGATTTTCAATTTATTTGCATTTTTCATTCTTGTTTGGATAAGAGTTGAAAAACATCTTTGTTTGGATTATTTTAAATATTGATTGCTTGTTTACTTCACCTTATTTTGTTTTGGAATCCTTTGTGAGTGACATTGATTTATTTCATATTTATTGAAAGCAAAAATGAGAGAAGTGTTTATTTTTGGGTTTTCATGCAATTTGAAAAAGAAATAAAAAATTAGTTGGAGCATTTTAGTACATGTTTTAGAGCTTGTCTTGAATTTGTTTGGAATTTTGGGAACATTGAATTGGATAGTTTGGCATTTTGAAGACAAAAGTCTGAGAATTGCATCAGTATTGAGTGTTTGTATACATTAAGAAGTGAAAATTTTCTCTTCTCCTTCCTACACATAGAATTCATTGAAAGAAATAGTTTGCACATCATTCTCTCAGCATGGTTTTGGAGTCAAGTCATTCACATCATCAGTTGCACCTCCATACACCATTTTGAGTAAGGAAATCCATTAATCAACCAATGTGCTTAATAAAACTAATTATATTTTTTATGTATAGAACATCAGCAATAGTCCAAGGATAGGGATTTTGGATTGGGGTGAAGTGATTAAATTATCCAAGGCTACTAAATGAGACTGTAGAACACTAAAGAGTAATTAAATCCAATCGTCATATAGGAATAGTTGGGAACCCTTTCTAGCACAAGGGCTAAACATAAGGTCGCATGCATAAGAGCAACAAATATTACCCCTCTAGAGATTAACCAATCGTATCAGAAAGAGAGTATATTGGGGGTTTTTCTTGATCTTCATTGGTTCATTTGGTATTGATGCTTCGTGGATCTAGAATTCGTTCAAGTTCCTTAGGAGTTTTACTAGTCCACTTGTTTTCAGTCCTATGGAAGAGCTTCAAAATTTGTTATCTTACCCATACATTAGGTCCTGAATGATGATTGTACCTCCCTGGAGGCCGACTACAATTTGTTAACCCTAGTAATTGTTTCTAGGTATCTACAGAGGTTACTGTGGGGGGTTTCCCATGGTACCTAGGGCAGACATCATATCACACTTTCAATACCCTTTGGAGGGTGACCCCACGAAGCAAGGATTGTTTTCACCAAGAAGGGATGTTAGGTAGAGGTCGGGGTAAGTACTTCTCATTTATTCATTTATGGCTTGATATCACATCTTCAGAATATCTTTTCATCTACTGCATCCTTGGTTTATTAATTTTAGATTTGATAGGGGTGTGTTCTTTCGAATTTAATAGGTGGCCTTAGGGACCGTTATTTTTATTATATTTTCACAGTGGTCGACCAAGGTCTCTGAAGATCTCAGAGAATGCAAGGGTTAGATCCTAAAGAACATGAATTTCCACACAACCCTTCTAGCAAAGGAACTATTAATGAAGAATTTGGTTCTAAAGATGGGAGTATATCGCTCATAACTAACCAACCCGAAGACCCAATCACAACTTTTGTGGAAGGAATTGTCCCTTACGCAAATCCTCTTATGACCAATCCTCTCAGTCCATTGCTTGTTGAATTACCGTCTATGGGACCTACTGATTATTTTTCTTCTTACCATTTACCACTCGACACATTTAGTAGACATTTTTTTGGCATGACTACTACATCACTCGATTATACAAAGGGAGTGATGATACCCTCAATTAATTCTATGATATTTTCCATGGCACACATCACTACTATTGGTACTTCTCCTTTAGGGGAAACGATGGTGACCCATGTTACCCCATCACAACATCTTATAAACCCAACGTTTACTCCCACCTCTCTAGTTCCACATATGCATGCACCAAGTTCTTTACTTAGACATTGTTTTCCTTTTCAATCTATTCAGGTGGCCAGTAGTGTTGTTTCCTCAAACCCTAAAACAAGTGCATTTTTTTCCCCATCTAGTCAAATAGGTCATACATTGACAGTTACACAAATTTTTCATCCTACACAAATTGTTCCACTAAAAAAAATTTCTACCCCTCTCACTGGGCGGCAAGTTACATCCTCGATTGCACAACCATATTCAATCATGGGGAAATATTCTATATGGGGACAACATCCAGTTGGGGAGAAACAACCAGTTGGCGGCCAACAACTATTTTTTGATAAGAGGCCAGTTGGGGAAACCCTCAACTGCAGGACAATATGCATCATGGGGTTAGTAGCTAGTTGGGGACCAACCCTCAACTACAAGACAATCTGTATCATGGGTTCAACAACTAGCTTGGGGGCAACCCTCAACTATAGGGAAATCTGCACCATGGGGTCAACAACTAGTTGGGGGGGAAACCTCGACTGTAGGGAAATATCCATCATGGGGTCAACAACCAGTTGGGGGGAAACCTTGAATTGTAGGGAAAGCTTCACCTTGGGGTCAACAATCAATTGGGGGGAAGCAACTAGTTTGGGGGAAATCATTCACTAGAAACCAGGCAGGAAAATATCTCCCTGGAAAAAAGTAGGGCCCATCCTTTACTCGAAACCAACCTTAAGCCTGGGGATAGACCATCCCAACCACTCCCACGGGACTTTATCTTGGTCAACCTTATCTATGGGAGACGAATACTACATGGGATCCACAAGTAAATTTCCCTACTCAATCCATGAACCCTATGATGTCTAATCCCCAACCCTACCCATAACAGTATAGGGGAGGACCATCTCAATATGTATATAGTCCTACTAGTGTTCCTATGCCATACCAATATTAATAGTATCCATAAGAAAACTACCAACTTCTTTTTTTAGCTACTTTGGATTTATGGGATTTGTCGAGATTAACTAATGATCCCATACTACACGCCCCATTTTTGCCTCCAATCCCTTCCAAACCACCTTTTGATATCCCAAAGTTCGATGAAAAACCTGGAGAAGACCCTAACAAACATGTTATGAAGTTCCATCTTTATAATTCTTCTAACTCCTTGATGGAAGATTCTATTCGATTAAGACTTTTTCAAATAATTCTCATAGATTCGACAACCAAATGGTATATTGAGTTTCCATGACAATCCTTTAGTGACTTTAATTAACTATATATGTCCTTCTTAACACACTTCCAACTACTGATTCGATATGAGACCGGTATAGAGATTTTAAACTCATTTAGGTAATCCACTTCCACCCATATATTTGATCATATTCATGAGTGGAGGCGATGGGGATTATTGATTAAAGCTAATATTCTAGGACAAATCTTCGCAAATTGGTTTATGAAATCACTTTTACTACCCATTTCTAGAGATGTTTCCATGGGAGGTGTTGTCAATGAGGAGAAAGGAATCATTTGTGTTGAATGTTTAGACTTGTTATATTCCTAGTCTGACAAACTTTACCATCTCATTCTTCATTCTCCTTGTATGTCGAATGATCCTTCGAGACCAGCCTCGGAAACCCATGTCGATGGTATGATAGATTACGTTACTATGCATTTTTCAACCCAATTGATTGGGAAACCAAGCCAGACAACCTCATCCCCAGCCTTATTTCAGACTGTTACCAAATATGCTTCTTCTCCTGCACAAACCTCTGAGGTGAATGTGGTCCAATCCACTCCATCACAGCAATCTGGAGGCAAGAAGAAAGGTAAATAAAAATCCAAAAAGCATTCTAACTATCGGGAGAACACAAAAAATCAAACCATTGTTGACACAAAACAGAGAAGGAAGGAAAATGTTCCCTACCTAATTTGTGCATAGGACCATTATACTAAAGAGTGTCCTCACCATGAGGAAGTCAACAAATTTTTGAATGGTACCTCTCAACCGGCAGTGTTAACCAATTTTTTTCCACCTCAACAAAAACAAATGGTTTCACAAAATACCACGCCTCCTCAAGGGGTCAACTCAAGTCATCCTCACCATGGGGATGCTTCTTCAAGCACCCAAGTTTTTATGTGTAAGGAGACGATTAGTTTAACGACTAGAGAAAATAATTAGGACACTCCTCCATATGGAAATGCCAATGGAAATGGAGGTAATCCAAATAAACCCTCTACCTCCATTACTCCTACACCTTTAGGCCCTATGCAAATAGAAAATCCTACATATAACATAGTGTTGCACCCACCCAAGAGAAAAATTCAAAAAATGATCTTTAATCCAAGTTCTCACATTGCCCAAAACTATAATATTGTTGAAGATTTGGCACAGGAAACTTGTGCTATGTCGACGTTCAAATTTATACAACAATGCCCCAGTCAAAATATAACCCTGGTGTCATCCATTAGAGCTATGGATCCAAAAACATCAAACATGATCATGTTTAATCTAGAATATTTTAAATCGAGGCTCTCCCGCCACCTTTCATTTCAAATCCATACGATCGTTTGTGGGAACAATATTCATCATATTGTTTTAGATGAAGGATATTCAACCTGTGTAATGTCTTTATCCTATTGGAGAGCCATTGGTTCTCATAAATTAAACTAGTCTCCCACCACCCTTAAATCATTTGATGGACGCAACTTCACACCTTATGGAATTTTACCCTCTTTACCCATTGAATTGGGAGGAAAAACCGTTTATGTTGATGTGGAAGTGGTATATATACCCTTGTTTTTTCTTGGTTGAAGTTGGTTTTATGCGATGACCATTGTTGCATCTTCGGTTTTTCATTTGTTGCAATTCCCTCATCAAGGGAAAATTGTGACTATTGACCAACTCGATTATTGTACACTGGATTTCTGTAACAATAATACTAGAAATATCCCTTTGTTGGAACCGTCCACTATATAGTATGAGAGCACAGGGGTATGTCTCCTCAAAGATTCCTCACTCATGGGGATTTTTCCCTTTCCTTCCCATAATCGTCTACAACAATTTGCCACTATAAACATCATTTTGACTATGGTAAAATGATCCTATTATTCATATGATCCTTGGGTAGTTCCTAGAAAATATGAGTTTGAATCACTAGGTGAAACCATGCCACTTAGTCTTGTTGAGGCCGCATATGATGCAATTAAATCTACCTCTTATATCTCATATTTTGATGACCATCCTCTTGTGGCATCATATCCCTACTCTCTACCTTCCTGGATAGACTCCTATCTATCATTTTTTTATTATCTCACATGTAATTTCCGATTATAAGATTCCATTAGGGATATTATGAACTTAGATGAGTCACCATGGGAATATTTCCATCATCGATCATCTTTACTTCCTAATATGGATGCATTAGAGAATAAAATTGAATCCATCATTTCACCTGATATTGTCAAAAATACTCAGTCCCCTATTCTTACTTATGGAACTGTCTCTGAAGGTAATCTTGGGAACATTATGTCAATTATTTCTACTGACATATCAATGAAACCTGGTCTCGTGGAAAATATACAACTTGGACAAAATTTCTTGCCTGATGAAATTAAAGATTACACAGCCTTGTTTGAATAATTTTATGATGTTTTCTCTTGGAGTTATACAGATATGCTAGGTATTTATCCTTCCATAGTCATTCATGAGATCAAAACCTACCCTAGAGTCAAATATTTCCGGCAAAAATGTCTCCCAGTGCACACTCAAAATACAGTGGGTATTAAAGCACAAGTTGAAAAATTGTTGAAAGTTGGTTTCATTTACCTTGTACCATTAACTCAATGGGTATCCAACATTGTTCCAATTATGAAGAAACAAGGGACTATCAGAGTTTGTATTTATTATAGGGACCTTAAAAAGGCTTATCCTAAAGACAATTACCCTACACCCTTTATCGAACAAGTTATCGATATCTATGCTGGAAGTGCCATCTTTTCATTCATGGATGGCTTTCTGGCTATAATCAAATTGAAATCCTCCCATTTGACCAGCACAAAAAAAACTTCATATTCCCTTGGGGAAAATTTTCTTATCATAAATTACCTTTGTTCCTTAAAAATGTTGGAGCCACTTTTCAACAGACCATGTCGTATGCCTTTCACGATATTAAGCACATATTGGATCCTTATCTCGGTGAATTTCCTGCTCATTCCACTTGTCGAGAGAATCATATTCGGCATCTTAGATCCATTTTTCTTTGATGTCGATACTATAATACTAGCCTGAATCCGAACAAGTTCCTTTTATGCGTTGAAACTGAGAGACTTCTAGGATTCATTATCTCCAAGGAAGAGATGAAGGTTGATCCCTTAAAGGTTGAGGTTATCATATCATTGTTGCCTCCAACAACGCTTCACCAACTTCAAATTTTGCAAGGGAAGGAAAAATTTCTATGTCGCTTCATCCATAATTATATGGAAATTATGAAAGAATTTATGCGCTTATTGAAAAAGGATGTTCCTTTCATTTGGGACAATCAATTCCAAAAATCATTTGATGAACTCAAACACGCATTAACCAACTCTTCAGTATTACATCCCTGGGATTATATGAGACATTACATCCTTTACCTTGTCGCATCCATTTCCACTGTTGGAATGGTCCTAGTCCAGGAGGATGACAACGATGAAGAAGATGTGATATATTACCTTAGTAAGAGCCTTGTAGGCCTTGAAATGTGTTATTCCCACGTTGATAAGTTATCTTTGACAGCAATAAGTGTTGCTCAATGGTTTCTTCACTATATTTTAATCCATAAAAATTTAATCACTGTAGATTCCAACCCCATGTACAACATATTGAAACGTCAATTACTAGGGGAGAAATATTCTCGTTGGATCATTCTTCTCCTGTAATTCGATCTGGATTTGCAAAATCTAAAGCCAAGAAATCTTTAGTTTTTGTCGATATTATGTGTGACCTTCCCCATACTAATGAGGAAATTGTTCCCAATGACTCTCTCCCTGATGATTACTTGTTTCTCATTAGTATGTATGGCCCATGGTATGGGGATATCACTTTGTATCTTCAAACCCAACAATTTCGACCAGAACTATCTCGTGAAGATCTTTTTCATATTCGCCATCATGTGAAACATTACTTTATCAATGGAGACACTTTGTATCGATGTGATATTGATTATATACTATGACTATGCTTAGCACATGACGAAGCCAAAATATTTCTCAATGAATTTCACTACAGATCATGTGGCAGTCATCTTTCTGGGATGGATACAGTCCAGAAAATATTGTGTGCAGGATATGTTTGGTCATCAATCTTCAAATATTATATAAATGTCGTTAATAAATTACAACCATTTCATGTTTTTCATCATAAAACAAGTTCTCATCCTAATCGACGTCATCCAGTAGTTGTCCTCATCCCTTTTGCAAAATGGGGTATTTATTTTATGAAATGTAAGCCTACCTTGGTTGGGGGGCAAGGGTATATTATAGTCGCCATACACTATTTCACTAAATGGGTTGAGGCTATGCCTACATTTATAGATGATGGAAAAGCTAATGCAGTATTCATGTTTAATCACATTATTACTAGATTCGGAGCCTCGCAAGAAAATGTCATTGACCATGGTTCACATTTTTGAAACCACATAATAACTGAGCTAAGCAGAAAATTGGGTTTTCGTCATGAAAACTCATCCCCATACTACCCCTAAGAGAATGGACAAGTAGAGGCCAACAATGAGGTCATGAAAACCATGATCTAATGGATGGTGGGGGAACAAAAATCAAATTGGCACTTGAATCTTTTTTCGGCACTATGGGCTTACAGGACATTCATGAAAATGACTACTGGGTTTACACAATTTCATTTGGTTTATGTCCTAGAAGTCATCTTACCAATTGAATGTGAAATTAAATCACTCCAATTAGTCATTGAACTAGTACCCAACACCTCTTCCGAGGAAGAGCAATTCTTATACTTTAAAAATCTTTATTAGACGTGTCGTGATGTTTCTCTTGCTAATGACTCATAAAAAGTGCATCAAGACTCAATACGAAAAATCCATTCGACCTCATTTCTTTCAAGAACGCGAGCTAGTTTTAGTCTATGACCAATACCATGATAAACTAGGGCAAGAAAGTTATAACCCATGTGGCATGGTCCTTACATCATGAAACAAGCACTACAAAAGGGCATGTATGAGTTGGTTGACTACAATGGAATCCCTCTAAAAGAGCCTCAAAATGGGCTCTACCTAAAAAAGTACTATTCTTAGGGACATCCTACATTTGTTCTTCGTATACTAATGTACCATATATTTTGGTGTGTTTTGGTTGCAGTGTGATTTTTTCTTTTGCACATAGGACTTTCTTTCATTTATGACCACTTATCCCACTTTGTGCTTGAATGCAAAAATGTCAGTGTCCTCTCTTGTGTATTTTGGATTTGTTGATGTTGTTAGTCAATATACTCAGAACCTTTCTTATGTAGCTTGGGTGGTTTATTCCCCTGCTAACAAGTTAGTGAGTGCAGGAGGATTTTTCCTTGGTCCTACGACAAATAACGTCATGGAATATTACGTTGTCATTGGACTTTTGACAAAGGTTTCCTCTTTTTTCATTTCTCATCTAATCATTAATCTCAACTCTCAACTTGTGGTCTATCAACTAAACCACGTTTATTTTGTCTATGATGCTACATTAATTCAAATTTACTTAATGGTTCACCTCCTCTAACGGTCATTCAATTACATCCAATATCGACATATACCAAGGGAGTCTAACACGGTAATCGATTCACTTACTAATTTCTTATTAGACTGGCATCCAACACATAGATAAATCACAAGGAATATAAAAGTGTGGAAACGAAAACCATCATTCGATTAAAACACTTAATATAAGCATCTGAAATGAAATCCATGTATATATATCATAGAAAACATTTTTCTACGTCATAAAATCCAAAATGTACATAAGGGGGGAAAACTGGCTATATCGCCCATACATCATCGCAAAACTAGGACAGTATATAGGACTCTACTCATCATCCTATGGAACATTATGCTCATGATAAAATATCATCACTCGTGCCACTCGATGTAAAAAATAGTTGATACTCTCACGCACTCCTACAGTGTGCCTCTGGATGTGATAAGGAACATCCTTCATCCGCATCGCAGGGACATCCATGATGAGCCCCCTTAGGTCCCTTTCCACACTCAGATCCCTCCAGCATCAATATCCTCTATCTATTAAGCCTCTCTATGTCGAATCACTGGTGACATTCCTATCAGTCGTACTACTCCTTGACCTTCGAGATAATAAAAAAAAAACTATCAGTTCCCCTTTTGTATGACAAAATATATACATATGTTAAAATTAAAAAACATAAATGTTACAAGGTCATGTTCTTCAAGGACATACATGACTCATCCTTTCATGCTCCCTCCAAAATAACTAGATCTATGTTTCCTCTAAAATCTATATCGACATACGAGAAATCCTCAATCATCGGAATATGAACTACCCACCATGAGAAAAATCTAGCATGGAACACGAAAAAATTGGGGACCACCCCCCAACCGAGAAATGAGACTAGTCCAATGATCCATCTCTGGATCATTCATAGGTTGCACAGGAAGCATGATCCATGGGTGAATTAAAGGCACCCACTCCAATAAGAATGACACTAGGAGAGACCCACATCCAAACTATTTTTTTCCCTGTCCTACACTTGGTGATTTGATTCTTCAAATTCACACGTACACCCCCACACTAGTTAAATTTTTTTGGTTCAAGACATTCGATGGCATACGCCATATGATATTTAGAATCAAGTTGTGGCCATGTGCTTCCTAATAAATTGGTGATAGTGAAAATGATCATATGCAATGGTCGATCCACAATATCCTTGATAGGGATCTTCCCAATACTCTTTTGGGTACCATCCCTGCAATAATGAGCAATGTACTCATCGGTCAATATCTCGGTACTCTGATGGCCAGCCAACATAATAGGTTCCTCCCACTTGGAGAGCCCTGTTAGGAATTAAATGGCCTCCATCTCTATGCCAAGAGTATGGAGACCCTCATGGAAAATTTGGTTGTTGGCATCCCACATCCTAATCAAATGCTCCAAGAGAAGCATTTGCTTCCTCATGCTTTGAGTCTTGAAAAACTTGAGTAAACCACAGTTCCTTAAATCCGTCATGGTGTTTGGGTCATGGAGGACAGCCATATCTTCAGCCTCATTCTCTCGCTCCTTCCATTCAACCGTTTTGTTCAAAAATCTCTTGCACATGACAAGGATAATTATTAGTCCAAAATTTGAGCTTACTCCAAGCATTTTTTGACCTTTGTATTGACAAAATATTTCTTGGAATAGTACCTATCACTCCCTTAAATATGCATACAGGGTGACTATCTATCCTATATTTTCATATACAGGTAGATGAATTCAAGATCATCGCTCCTTTTGACTTGTTGCCATATGGGACTGAACCCCTCCTAGGGCACCAAGAAGACCCTTAAACAACTCAAAACACCCTAAAACTTGAAAAACAATGAGTTTAAATTGCATTCAAATGAAAGAGTATGGAGTGAGTACCAACCTACTTCAGATGACTTGTCAAATGGTCTATCACATCTCCTGCCATCAACGCTCTAAAAGTTTCCCAAAAAGAGGAAATTTTCAACAAGACCAGCAAAGAGGTAAAATGAACTAGGTATGTTTCCCCAATTGTATTTTAATCCACTTGGAACTAGTTATTTTGACATGTTCACATTTTCTAAGTCATTATTTTCAAACTATTTATTTGAGTATGAACTTTATTTAATGTTATTTATGGATATTACTAGCCCTAGTTTTGTCGAGTCACCTTCGACTTGTGCAAGATTTCAGGAGACGAGATTCTTTCTTTCTAATGACCGTATTTGTGTGAACATACTTCATCATCCTTTGATCTCGTTAAACCATGAATATTCATCTTTCAAGTGGTATATTATCCATTTTTCAGCCTTGTAATACTAACTACAAAAAAGGAATACTCTAGTCAATCTTAACTAGAAGAGTTCTCCCTTGTGTTTTTTTACACTTTTTCGGGCTTGGGAGAGTAAATTTACGAAAAAATATCACTCTTGGAGTCTTCTTTAATATCTTTTCAGACTCTCTAAACATGAAAATACCATTCATTTTACCTTCTTTGGACTCATTAAATCATGCAGTGAAGGACCCATATGGGACCGAACCCCTCCTTTAGTTTCATTAAACATGTGATGAGGGACTCATCAAAGATGAGATATACTAAGCATATGTTATCCTCAAGATCATTAAAAAAAAAAAGAGATACTTGTCATTCATGGTGGGGGGAAATTTTAAAGAAGTAGGTCAAGTATTGGAAAGCATTATGGCAGTTTTTCATTGTCTCCCTTGAACATGGCACTTGTTTGTGTCTTGTCTCACAGATGGGTAATTTTCTTGTCTCTGAGTCATACCAATCCTATGATTCTGTATACTCCTTCATCTCCCCCGAAGAGTGGCTTAGTTATCTTCACACTATGTTTGGGTCTATCTCTCGTGAATTAAATGTTGCCAATTCATTTTTCATGTCTCACAATGTTCAAGGGAAGTTTCACTTCAAACCAACCACTCTACAGTATTACCAACTTTCATCCTCGTGTCATTCCATACTCATTTAATATATCATCCTACATCACTTTCCTCTATAAATTTCATGTCGATGATGGGGGAAACACTATGGCCCTCCTTCGATGTGCCTTTTCCTGTTGATTCCAACACATTGTCTAGGAATTAGGCTTAGAAACTAGTTAGTACCTTGGAACCTGCATGCCTCAATGGTAGGTCTACTCGCTTTTGACAATAGTTTTACGTAATCTTCCTCTGATCGAATGATTCCATGAATGTTTGACTTCAACTCATATATTCATGTTCATTGGAATGTACTAAGATATATTGGGAATCATTATCATCATCGGTGATTTTCATCGCATTTGTTAACGATATACATCAATGAATGGTAATCAAGTGGTTTCTACCATGTTCGACATCAACAAATCTATTCACATGGTTAGATTCGTACTATTTTGAGATTGGGATGAATACCCTAGGAACGCATCTATGTTACATTCCCTAGTACCCCAGGTTGCAATGGAGATTGTCTAAGTACTTGGAAGATTTCAGTATGGTCATCATAATGGAGATCTCAATGATATATATGTTGTCACATAGATCCACTTTGTATTGGTCTGTGGCCATGTTTTGTCACCATTATGTACTCTTTCGTGGCTATGACCTGATTGAGTCATGGAGATATGGATCCACATTATATCTTTGGTGGTCATATCCCTAGTCATTGATTTCATGGATCCGTAGTGTATTGGTATGCGACCATGATTTGAGTTAGTTTGTATTTCGAGCATAGGTAGGCTTGCCTCGGGGATGATATATGTTTATATTGTTTGATGTTTTTTTGAAACTTTTGCCCAGCTCTCTTATTTCAGCACCCTCACATGCAGATTTTTGTAAAGTATTTTGGTCATTAACTTCTCTTTTGACCTCATACTTTAGTGGGCATATGTTACACACCTAGGTGTCGCACTCCCAAATTTCTCACTTTAGTGTCACAAGTATCATAAGTGTCACAAATGGTGCATTATTAAGCATCACACTTAAGTATCATAAGTTTCACATTACCAAATATCATACTTAAGTGTCGCATATGCATTACACATAAATGTTGCACTTTTTAAAAGTTCCATACATAAATGTCACAACTTCCTCACCATGAAAAAATGAATAATATATCCCCTAGACAAATTGGAAGATAAACCTATCGGTTGGAAGTCGAAAATCTACACTTTTACTTAAGATTTTGACCACAGTTGAGGATCATCACCCCCTTTCCCATACACAAGGAGTGATGAAATATGGACTATCTCCCCTATAGAGTGTCTTAGGGAGTGATAGTCACCTTGTACTCAATGTTAACGGAGTGATGAAGAAGTTGCAACCTTTCCACCTTTTCTAATGGAAACATTTGGGGAGATATGAGTTTTTTTGGGTCAAGGATTCGAGCCATATCGCTTTCCTCCATCCTAGGCACCAAATCCCAATCTCATGAGATAAATCCTCAACCATTTTCCCAAGATATATCAATGTTGTTATGCTTCAAACCACTATATAATGAGGATCATGCTTGAGTGAAAGGGCCAGAGAATTAAAGAACATAATACTGATGATTTTGTAAGATACAAGGTGTTAGAACAGAGAGCTTGGAGGATGCTGCTACAACATCTACTTTGATTGTAAGTGCTTCATTATTTATTTCCATTAATAGATAACTTGGCCTATTCCTTTCATGTTTATGCGTTCAAGTATTTACATGTATATTTTTGTGAAACTCATCGTAGATATATCTATTTTTACTTAACATTATAGTGTGGAATAAAGGGATATCATCTTGTTATTTTGTAGGTATTTTATTGCACATAGGAGCTTGGATATCAAGGTGAAAAGGTTGGAGTGGTGAGGAGAACCATTGTAAAAAGGTGTGACATTCATTTCTCTCTTCTATCCTACTTGTATAAATAGATCTAAAAGGAAACTAGTTACCATATGTTACCCTTCTGTCTTGGATCAAAGAAGGGGTCTTGATCCAAGGGGGGTTTCACCTGTCCGCGGGGGGAATTCACCACAATAAACGGTCACAAACTTTTACCAACGGAAGTTGGTTTCCTTAATTTTATTACTTATTTAGATGGATATTTCTAGAAGATATTCTAAATTGACTAGTTTTGATAGGTCTTGGGTTGTTTCTAACTTTGAGGATTAGGAATTCTAAGTTAGAGGGTTTGTTAAGATAGATCGGATTGTTTATTTTGAGCTATTTGAGAATAATTAGAATTTAAAATGTATTGTAACCAGTTATGAAAAGGTTAGAAAGTGTGAAAGAGTGTTATTTTGTGCATTTTTTCAGAAGTATGAAAGACTAAGAAGAAACAGAGCATTCTTGTTGTAAAATTATTCCTTCAAATATTTGAAATAAAGATTAGATTGTGTGGAATTATACTTCTTGTGTGTTTTTTCAAACTCTGCGCTTGAATTGTTTGGTTTACCAGTGATCAATTTTTTATGTGGGTGACTATGAGGAGTGTCAGATTCAGCGTTGTGAATCCTGTGACTTTTTATTGAAGATGAATCAACAACAAAGATTAGATCTAGAGTGGAGCCTCACAAGATCTATGATTGACATTAATTTGGATTTAATTCATGTCGGACCATACTTGCGTCGGACTACGCCTATTAAAACTCCCTATTATCGAAATACTATGATGCTATTTTGTTCAGACCCAGCCATCGAAGGATAAGTGAGATACCATCATTCAGACACCTCGATGATAGAACTTCAATGACGAATATGAATTTTCCATTGGAGAGGAGGTTCAACTGTCTAGATTGAAAGTAGATCGGGCATGGTACTATGAGCCGTTCATAGTACTAAATTCCAACCCATCAGAGCACCTCAATATGATATCATCAGAGCAATCGACCCTGACAACACTTGGGAACTACTCCGATAACACTGTCACTTGAGAATTCTGGCCCAAAATTTCAATTGCAGACTAGTTTTTGGATCCTAGATATGAATTGAAGGGTTGTGGACAGCGAGAAGAAGATAAATCCGCTGACAGATATTTTTAGGTTCTGTTCAAGGATAAATTTGACATAGTTGTCAGCAGTTTGGTTACTAATCTATCTCAGTTATCTCTTTGACTCAGCCATTTCCATCTCATGCCAAACCCAAAAAAAATTCTCTATAAACCTGTAACTACTTATTACAATAAATTTAATCCCTTTATCTAACCTATTATCAACCTTCTATACTCTTGACATTATGTACATGAGGATACAGTCCTCTTACAAATATTTTTGGCTTCATCGAGGTTCCAATTACAAGTGACTTAACATGGGATTGATGGTCCTGCATCAACCATGATGGAACTTTATTCATGGATGGTCTACCAAGAAGTGTAGATATGGATTTTGATTGTATGTACAACTATTTATGTGAGTTATAGAGAATTATAGAGATAATATGGTTGGGGTATATACAGAGGAGGAAAGTCCTAAAATATATTAGGATATAACAGGTGTGGATATGGAAAAAAGAGGATGGGAGAGATAGGAGACGTCAAAATAGATTGAATAATCAGATATATCAAATATTGCATAGTGGAGAAAGGAGACATCAAACTAGACTGAATAATCA
>ML793334.1:349727-366757 GCA_009831015.1 Picea engelmannii | reverse complement strand
GCGCATTCACAACAATCCACAGGAAACACAGACAATTGCTTCCAACAACGGTTCGGCAATCACAGGATGATCTCACAGTGATGATTTCAGAGCAAGCTTCACGCACAGGCTAGCTCAGTTTTCCCATACAATCACAGGATGCTCCCACTCGAGTCCAGCACAGGGAATTCGGGTTCAGGAATGCCTTTCCAGGTTTACTAGAACAAACACCGACTCATAGCTCTGGACAGGGTATTACACGGTTTTCCTCAGGCAAACACGGCTAACGGTTTCAGAGATGAATCGGGATACTCGGCAGAGGTCGTACCTTCCACGCACATGGGTTTGGGTTCGAATGGAGGAAGATCCCCACCCACGGTTCAGCTCGGCGCTTATATTTTCATGCACCAGGGTTGACACTTGTCACCCTGGGAACTGCATGTGTTCCATCTGTATGCCCTTCTCCCACCACTTGGGAAATCACGAGCCCTTTCAAAGGACTTAGGTTAAAATAATGTGCACATGGATTTTTTTAGGAGTAATAATAAAATATTATTCCAGGCCTAAGCCCCCTAGGCTTAGCCCCTAGGCTCCACACTCAGCCCCTTTCCCACTTTCCAGCCCCTAGTTCCTTGCCCCTTCTGTGGACGCTCAGTCCCCCATCATTCTTTCATCGTGGTCGGTCTGCACTCGCGGTATTTATATTTTATTAATTGACCTGCATATATACAAGTATATCACAGGCTCCTAGCCTTCAACACTTAGGCTCCCTGGCCTAACAAAACTCATAAGCCTATAGCTTATACAAAACTTGGCTCACCGACCTATAGAACATATTTACAATTCTTTGCATATAACATGCTCTGTAACGGGGCTCGGCCTTGGGGACACTACAATCTTCCACCATGGACTTATTAAACTTATCATTGTTTATCACTTGAGTTTACACGGTGATAGTTGGAGAGATTTCATCGCTCGAAATGGTTTTGATGGTACAGACCCTGTCCAGGTTGACAAGCCTATGGTAAATGAAACCAAGGTTGGGCCACCCGTGCCCTTCCATATCCTACTGCCCTCTCCTAAGCCTTCGGTCGACCCTGCTATTGACTTACCAGACGTTTGAACTAATAAGGCCGAGGCTATAAAGAGACCTGTGAGAAAAAAGGCAAAGGCAAACCCTATTGCTAATTCCAAAGGAAAAAGGAATGACCGTCTTATCTCGAGAATGGCTAGGACCAAACCTAAACCCTCGATTGAGCAGAAGCCCATAATCCTTAGTGAGGATTCGGACTCTGACATAGAACGTTTCCTAGCCAGTGAGTACCCCTACTCACAGGGTTTATGCCCTGAACCACCTTATGATTTCATGATGAATCTTCCCCCTTGCCTAAGGAATAACCTTGGCTACCCTGGTATTAAACTCCCTAATGAAACCCTCAGCAATGTAACCAAACCCTCGCCTGCTCTTTCGAAACCCGGACAATCATCCTGTGATCAATGTGATTTGTGGTTGGAACGATACTACATCGACATTCCCATACTCCAATCAAAAATTCAATCATTGGAAATTCAAGTTGCAGTATTGACCAGCCAAAGAGACAAACTCCAAGCAATTGATAAGAAGCAGAAGACAACTGGCTCCGTCGTTTTCAAGAATGTTGAATCGGCCACAGTCGTTATCAACTCCAAATTGTCGTGATCAAGCCATCTACTCGCCATACAGGTATGGATTTTGATATAGTTTTAGTTTTGTGAATGACCAGGATTAATATATTGATTGGAATTTGGTCTTCGAATAGCTCTGTTTATATTTCGAAATGGCTCTGTCATAATGTGTTCATCCTGTATGATTTTCTCTTTGCTAAAAATAAATGGAATTTCGTTTTAGATACATGAGTAGATTATTCCCAGCTTAGCCAATGATAGATTTTTATTGGATTTGAATGGTCTTCGTTTGGATTTGATTTGTTCATTTGTCTGATAGAGTTAATGAAACTTATGGTTTGCTTTCAATTGAATTTGTTTTGTATCTACTCTGAACAGAAATTTTTTCATGCACAATTTAGAATACGATCATGTTTGGATTTGATTTCGTTATGGTTCATATGTTGTGATTGGAAAACGATTTCAATAAGTTTGGTTGTTACGATCTTGTAATATGTTGTGTCATGTAATCTTATAAGAACAGGAATACAACTCTATTCGGTTTCAATTTGGAAAGAACTACTCTGTTTCGTATGAAAACAACGCTCTCATTTAAGCCTGTGCAAATGCGCCCGAATCGTGGAATAGTTTTGATTCGTAAAAACTATGTTAAAACCTTAACTGTTCCATTCGCTCTTATTTTGATTGGATTATCCCATATCTGGAGTTGGCAAGATTGTTTTATGAGTTGGATTCGGATTATAATTGTTGCTCTGTTGATTTTAAATTTGCAAAACAAATTGGTTGACCAAGGTTATCTCTACCAAATCTGGTTATAATTCGTTTGAATGGAACGATTTTAATCAAAGTCAATCGATCTTGTTTGCCCAATTTGCAATAACAAACGATCGGATAATTCTTACAAGTTTTGTTACCAATTAATTGATCCTATTATGATTTCATTTGAATTGATTTTCGCGCCAGCTTGAGTTGATCCACTCGTGGCATGAATCGTTTTCTATGTCATTACAGTTATAACGATTTGAAAATGATCTTGTTGGATTTGATCGTATCTTTTGTTGATAAGGCAACATAAAAATTGCCTACGATTTGTTTTGATTATATCAGTTTCAAATTAATATCAAACGATTTCACAATTGTTGATCATGATTCTGTTCGTTCGATTTTGTGGTAACAAAAGAAACAGAGTATGTGTATCTCTATGATCATTTGATTGATCCTGTTTGATTTTGAATGGTATAACCATTTCAATTTCAATGATTCGTTTTCAAATAGCTATTGGATG
Organism: Picea engelmannii; assembly: GCA_009831015.1. Classification (NCBI taxonomy): domain Eukaryota; kingdom Viridiplantae; phylum Streptophyta; class Pinopsida; order Pinales; family Pinaceae; genus Picea; species Picea engelmannii. The sequence continues at coordinate 363,828 of ML793334.1, read as the reverse complement.
TTAATTGAATTTAATTCTTTAAAAATATTTTCAATTGATTTTAATGCTGATTATGTGTCTTATTTAGACCAGCTACAGAATCGCAAGATTCTATAGCTAGTCTGTAGAATTAGATTTTTATTATTTTATTAATAAAGGATCCTTCTAAATTGTCCATTTTTTACCCTTTTCATGTAAATTCGAATTGCATGGGACATGCTAGACAGTCTAGGGGATATTTGTGTGTTTAGTTTTATTGTAGGTTCCTAGTTTAGTTAAACTTGGGAGATCTTCCCAGATTTTATGTAAACAGTTTTGATAACTTCCACAGGGAGGTTTTACCCTGTGGAAAACCTATAAATACTTATTATTTTTGTAATAATGGGCATCCTCACTTGTGGGAGAACCAGGCTATGGATTTCTAATACAAACAGAGACAGGAGTTGATGTTTTGCTACAGCTTTCGCTTTCATAATATCAATCTTGTGTTTCATGTTTATGCTTATCAATTTGCATTTGATTAGTGACTACTTTAGCTATCATAGTCTTTTGCAGAATGATATGATTTAATCAATGTGATACATGTCTGATTTATTTCATTAATCTAAAATGCAACAATTACTTTATTCAGTTAATGAATGACAGATTTATTTTCTTCATCAATTGAATTATTTTGTATAAGTCTTTGCATACGGGTTTATCTAACTGTGAAGATTTATAAATCATAAAATTGTTGTTATTTTTTTGTTGTGTTTGTCCTGTGATCGTACCTTAAGAGCACTGCAACTTATCGTTTACGATAAGCTCCTGGATAATTCGGAGCGGGTTTCCTCCTTCCGATCAGCTAGGACGATCATCGTACACAGGATAAATCTGGAGCGTTTCTCCAGGTCAGTTTGAGATTAATTTTCATTAGTGTGTTAGTATAATATTAGTATTTTAGTTAGATATATTTGGAGTTTAGATGTATAGTTATAATTAATATATTAGTTGTTTAGTTTAGTTAGTTTTTGTTTTATTTTTGTTCATAAAATTATAAAATCAACAAAAATATCTTTTTCTGTCTTAGGGCAAAATATAAATGAATTTTTCAGGTTTTATTTAAATCTGTAAATTGTAGATATTGTACATTTTGTGAATAAGTTATATTTCAATTAGTAGTTAGATAGTTAATTAGTTAAAGTTAGTATAGTAGTAGTTAGTAGATTGTATATATAGAATAGTTAGATTAGTTTAGTTTGTTTTAATAATTAGTTTTAGTTTAGTTTGTTTTATTTGTTTTTAGTTAGATTAGTTATTATAGATTAGTTTGTTTTTTTTTTTTTTCTTAGGACCTTAGATCGGCTAACGGAGCAGCTAAACCCGTCAGGGTGGTTCATCCCAAACGGCTTGGGTTATTAGACAACCCCGGACCGGTTCCACTCTTCCAGTTGACGGACGGTCAATTTCGCTCGTCAACAAATGGCACTAGAAAGAGGGCCTAAATTTAATTAATGGCACGAGGTGGTCGCAAGACTCCTCCTCCACCTAATCATTCACCTATTGTGACTAGAATCCATTCAAACAATAATATCCCCCCTCAAACAACAACTACTTCAACCGACGATCCTCAGATCACAGTTGATCCAACAACCCCTAATCCTACAGGTGGTGACATACAAGAGATTGTTTGTCGATCTCTTATAAAAACACATAGTGCCTTAGCCCGTTTGAGGCAACCAAACCATCCGTGGGGTCAACCTTTGGACCTCTCACATATCAGAGAACAATTAGGTGACACTAACCTCACTGTGAATCCTTTAGATCCAAACCTAAATCTTGTTGCAGGAGGATCTGGGATACCTCTTTCACCTCCTCCATCACCTCCTTCCTCTTCTGGAGGAGATTCCTCTGATGAAGGCGATTCCCCTTCTCAGCCTTCCACACCCACTACCCCAATGGAAAATCAGAACAACCCTGCTAGACCCTGGATTGATCAGGATGTCGTAGTTGTACCTGGAGCTCAGCACCCTTTACCTAAACATCCGGAGAAATGGCTTCCCAAGTTTGACCCTGAATCAAAACAGATCGTTGAAGATCACATTAAAAAGTTTATGTTAGCCATAAGACTCCACAATGTCGAGCATGAAGACGTTGTCTGTAGGTTGTTCCCCTATACTTTCGAGGGCAATGCATCCACATGGTACTTTTCCCAACAACCTCATACCATCATGTCTTGGGAAAAGTTTGAGTTGTGCTTTTTGGAAAAATTCGGAGACGGTAAGCCTCTGGAAGTCCTAGTCATGGATCTTTCTAGCATAAGAATGAACCCAAAAGAAAAATTTAAAGACTTTAATCAAATATTCTTAATGCTTAAAAACCGAATCCCTGCGGATTCCATGCCTGCTGAGAGTCTTATAATAGCTTACTACACTAAATCTTTGCATCAAAGTATAGCTATTTGGGTTAAACGCTCTAAGAAAGCCACGTTGTTTGAAGCCTTCGAGGAGGCCAGCCAGATTGAAAAAGACATACTTAGTCTGAAAGACTCTTCTAGCAACGAAACAGAGACTAGTTCTTCTTCCAAAAAGAAGATCGAAATCCTCCCCAGACCCACTTCAAGTAAAACACAACTTGAAAGCTCGGATTTAGAAAACTTAACTAAAGTTGTTCAAAAATTGTCAAATCAATTTATAGACTTGAAAAGGTCAACCGAAGAAACTTCCTCAAGCAAAGGACCTTACAAACCCCCGTTCCAGAAGCCTTTTCCTACCAACCGACCTAATCCAACCACGGAAGGCCTAAATCTAGAAAGTCTGCAATGCACTCTTCAAACAATTCTAGAAGCCCAAGATAACCTGATGCCTCCTGAGATTCCTGAGGGGGTAGTTGAACAAGAAACAGTTCAATAAGAAGAGTCTTCTCCAAACATTTTCGGACACTTCTCACATAGCATCTTTCAAGCTAACTTCGAGACAATACATCCTTATAACACCAGGAGTAAGACAGCAAACAAACCTTCTTCCGAAAACACTACAACTTCGCCTCCAAATCAATCTAAATCAGCTGAGACTAAACAGAGTAATGTGAACCCCAACTTAGATTATGATGTAGTTGAAGAGCTTAAAAAGTTAAGGGCTAACATTTATATTTATGAGTTATTGAAGTTTCCATTTCTGCTACAAAAAATGTTACAGAATATCTCAGAGAATGGCAAAAATAGTAATTCAAGTAGTAATAAGGTTGTGCAAAACAAAGTCCCTCAGAAGACTTCCACTAAAAATACCCCTGATCCTCAAGATAAAGGAATCCTTCCTGTAAGTCATGTAAATAATGTAAATAATGTAGATAAAATAGCTTTAGAAACTGTGAGTAAAAAGCCACAAGCTACTACACTTAATACTCGCAAAAATGTACCTCCTCTCTTGTTAACTTTCGAAATCTTCAATAGAAACATGCATAATTGTATGGTAGACTCAGGAGCGTCATCCAATGTGATGCCATGGTCTGTCTTCCAGAATATTAACGCTGAAGTTGAACCCTCTACTTTAAAAATCATATAACTTGATCGGACCAATGTTAAGGTTATAGGCGAACTAAAGAATGTGCTTGTTAGATTATCGTCTAACCCCAAGGTTCATCAGGTTATTGATATAATCGTTGTGGATATTCCAGAAGTGTATGGTCTGTTTTTAAGCAGGGACTGGTCGGAGCAGCTACATGGTTATTTCACAACAGATTGGTCTCATCTATGGCTTCCGGAAAATGGAAAGCCTAATAAAATCAAAGTAAATCGTGAGTGCTACCTTAAGTTCACGGTCACAGATTTGAACGATCCCAACAAACCATTCACACCTTCTGTTGATTCACCCGAAGTACAAGTGATGGACACCTTCTTCGGCAATTTCATGGCTGAGGCTTCACCTATCATCAATCCAAAACAGCAGTCCGAGATTGTAGCATATATGCAACCAACAGCTTCTACGCAACGGTCCCATGTGCCTGATGGAAATAAAATTTGGTCTCTTTATTTTGACGGGTCAAAGTCCAAAGAAGGAGCTGGAGTAGGTTGCGTCATTATCGATCCGGCAGGTAACAAGACATTAATTGCATGTAGACTAGAATTTGAATGTACTAATAATACTGCAGAATATGAGGCTTTACTGCAAGGTCTCAGAAAAGCTTTGGATATGAACATTCAAAACCTGGTTTTTTTTGGCGACTCTGAAATAGTGATTAGACAGGTAAGAGATTCTATCCACTGTCTTTATCCACATCTCAAAAGATACCAGTCTGAGGTATGGAATTTAATGAATAAATTTTCTGCTTCAATATAAATTCCATTCCTAGATTAAATAATGTTGAAGCAGATTTATTAGCTAATGTAGCTTCTAAACTTCTTCCTGCAGAAGGCTTGTCCCCAGACGCATTCTCCGTCGAGTTGTTGTTCAGACCATCCGTTCTCGACAACATCACGAACTGGAGAGTATTTGACGACGATCAGCAGATCATCGACTTTCTACACATGGAAGAAACCTTTCAAGGCGCGGTGATAGACGAATGCACGCATGATGACAATTTTCACGATTTTACGGTAATACCTGATCCGAAAACTCCTGAAGCTCTGTCAGACATGGTAAATTCCATACCCAAATATGTAATTAGATTAGAGAAGTTTATGATTTTTAAGATAAATTTAAAAAGACGGTCAACTGTAAAACCAATAGTTCCTCGTTATCTTATGAACAAGTAAACCTAGGAACTAATGAAAATTCTCAGTGCATTAATCTAGCGTTGGGGTGTTCTCAACAAGAAAAAGTTGCATTTGTTAAATTATTTAAAGAATTTAAAGATGTCTTTTCATGGACGTATGATGAACTTAAAACTTTCGACCATAATATCATACAACATGTCAACCTTGCCCTTTCAACAAAAACTGAGGAAAATGCACCCCAAACTAGAACCGACTGTTCAAAAAGAATTGAATAAACTCCTAAATGCTAAGATAATTTTTCATGTTAGGCACACTCAATGGGTTTCTAACCTCGTCCCAGTCCGGAAGAAAAATGGGGAAATCCGACTCTGCGTCGATTTCCGAAACCTTAATAGAGCGTCTGATAAAGACAACTATCATGTCCCGCCCATGGAACAGATCCTTCAACAGGTATCTGGTTCTGAGAGGCTATCCTTACTGGATGGTTTCTCAAGGTATAACCAAGTCCTGATGTCTCCACCAGACCAACTCAAAACTACCTTCCGTACCCTGTGGGGCACTTACGCTTATCGTAAAATTCCCTTTGGATTGATTAATGCCGGTGCCACTTTTCAGAGAGCAATGGACATTGCTTTCCGAGGCTTAATCAATCAGTCTGTTGTAGTTTACTTGGATGATGTGACTGTATATTCTAAAAACAAAGACGATCATATAGCTCACTTACGAGTCGTTCTACTTCGATGTCGTAAATACGGCATCTCCTTGAATCCCAAAAAGTACATCTTTGCAGTAGAACAGGGTAAACTCTTAGGATTCATTGTGTCTAGTGAAGGGATGATTATTGACCCCGAAAGGACTCAAGTCATCGCGAAACTTCCCCCTCCTACATCCAAAAAATCCATGCAGTCTTTCTTAGGCCAGATTAACTTCGTGAGGAGATTCATCCCCAGTTTCTCCGAAATGGTCAGGCCTTTGCAGAATTTGATTAAAAAAGACACTCAATATCACTGGGGACCCATAAAAAATCATGATTTTAATGAAATAAAGAAGGCCATAATATATGCTTCGTCTCTCATGAGCCCTGACTTCTCTCAAGATTTTACACTTTATACTTTTGCCTCTGACCGTTCCTATGCCGCCGTCTTAACCCAAAAGAACGTTGAGAACAATGAAGTACCCATCGCCTTTATGAGATCTTCTTTCAAAGGTGTTGAACTTAACTATCCAGCAGTTGATCGGCAAGCCTACGCTATTTTCAAAGAATTCAAGCACTTCCGGTCCTATCTTTTGAAGTCAAGAACGAAAGTCATTGTCCCCTACCCAGCCGTGAGGAACTTGTTAGTGAAAAAGGAACTAGGAGAGAAGAGAGCCAACTGGGTCACCTCCTTGCAGGGGTATGACTTAGAAATCACTCCAGCTCAGATAGTGAGAGGCCAAGGGTTATGCAAGTTAGTTGTTGATTCAGCAGCAAAAAAGCAAGAACAAAGTGATACGTCAGACCTAGGACAACATGATCAAAGTTTAATCTGTTGCACGCAAAACCCTGTCAATCCTTGGTATGACGATATTAGATTATGAATTGAACATGGGTCAACACCTCGTCACTTATATCCTGCTAAGAGAAGAGCGTTAAGGTTAAAGTCCGCCTCCTTTCATTTGGTTAATGGTATCCTGTTTCGTCAAAATTTTGATGGCGTACTGATGTGCTATCTTGAAAAAGACGAAGCAAAAAAAGTCTTGCTCGAGTTGTATGCAGGAGAAGCTGGTGGTCACTTCGGTGGAGACACCACTACTCATAAAGTTCTAAGAGCCGGTTATTACTGGCCCACACTTTTTAGAGACGCCCATGCCTTATGTCATAAATGTATCATTTGTCAAAAAACATCAAGGCGGTTACAAAAACCAGCCTTTCCTCTGCAACCCGTTTCAATAGATTCTCCTTTTCAGCAATGGGGCATTGATATCATAGGTCCAATCAACCCCCCGTCCTCTCAACAGCACAAGTTTATTGTGACAGCCACAGATTACTTTACCCGATGGTCTGAAGCTGTCGCATTAAGAACTGTCAACACCAGTCAGGTAATTGCCTTTCTAAATTCGAATATTATCACTCGTTTCGGTATCCCTGACTGTTTAGTCTTTGACAATGCTTCTTACTTTTCTTCTCTTGAGATGAGCGAGTTCGCTTTGGAAAAAGGAATTAAGCTGAAGTATTCTGCTAGCTATTACCCCTAGGGCAACGGATTGGCAGAATCCACAAACAAGAACTTAATTAAAATCATCAAGAGAACGGTGGTTGAAAATCACAAGAATTGGCACAATGCGTTGTTGAACGCACTATGGGCTGATAGGGTAACGCCAAAAGCTGCTATTGGTAACTCCTCCTTTTTTCTCATTTATGGAAGAGAAGCAATTCTTCCACCTCACGTTCTTCTTCCTTCGCTTCAGTTGTCGTAGAAAATCCAAGAAGAAGATTGTTCCCCTTTGGAAAACCGAATTAACGCTTTGATGAAGCTAGAAGAGGTAAGAGCCCAAGCTAAATGTAAGTTAGATCAACATCAACAATTGGTTAAAAGTTGGTTCGATGATAGCTCTTCTTCTGATAGAAATTTTGAAGTAGGTGATCTCGTCCTAAAATGGGACAAACCGCATGAGGGAAAGGGAGATCATACCAAATTTCAAAATTTGTGGCTTGGACTGTTTCTAATTGTTGAAAAGTTGGGTCCTAGTTCTTTTCGATTGCATAATCTTGAAGGGCAGCTTGACACATACCCGGTGAATGGCCAAGCCTTGAAAAGATACTTTGCTTGATAACAACCCTTGTACTTTGTGTATATATTTTGCTTTTGTTTCCTTTTTTTTGTTTGCCTTTTTGTTTTTGATTTCTCTTTGAATTTATCAGCTGGTGCTTTCTTTCAAATACACATGCCTGTATACTGAGCTATTCAAATAGAAAATTCCTTCGTTGAAATAACTACTAAGAAAAATTTTATAAACACCAATGATATATTTTTGATATTTATATCTGTGTTGGAAAAAGTCTATTGTTTGAAAGAAGTTGATTGATTTCAATCTCTGAGTAAAGCTTGTCATGATCATCTATTATCTTTTTACGCTGTCCCTATTCCTTAAGGGAATGACTCAAAATATGTCTCCCTGCCTTAGGAAGTTGTTTTTATAAATGAAACATCTATGGATCTTGATAAAGGACAGTTCTGAAAAATTCTGATGAGGTCTGAAAAAATGTGTTAAAATATCATGATTTTCAGCGTCACCCCGCTCAGCTATATATCTATGAAAAAACAAAACAAAATAAATTATTAATAAGAGTTGTGGGAAGTGCTTGTAAACCCGTCGGGATACTGAACAGGTCTGGTGGCAGCGGGTAAATGCATGCATGGCACCAAGACAACTTCGTCGGGGTACTGAACAGGCCCGCTGGCAGCGAAGCAATGTCGGGTATATGAAAATCAGCAAATAAGAATCCTCTTTAAAGTCCTTTATTCTGATCCAGAACTTCTTGGCAGGATACAAATGTTAGAGTGGGTTAAATGGAAACCTTGTCGAGGCTATGGATGCATGCTAGTAGAAATGGCTCTGTCAATAGTATTGGGGATTTTATCTTTAATATTGTGACTTGTTGATCTTAAGATTGTTATCAGTTTTCATCTTTTGAAACACTGGAATAGTTGGTTAATGATGATGTTTATACAATTTTCTGGTTGTCATTTTTGAGTTGGAATTATCTTTGTTGTCCTAATCTGAATTTGTTCCTTTTGGCAGAGATAACTTCTTCTACCAGTGTGTCGCCATTGTTGGCAGCCCATCTTCTTTTTTTCACTGTCTTATAAGCTGCCTACACCAATGTTTTGCAAACATCTATTTTTCGTCGCAATTTTCAAATAAACGATACTTTTCTTTTTGTGACATTTGAACATTTGCCTTCATTTTGTTTTCACGACTGTAAGCGTGAAAAATTAGTCTTTCGAAGTCGCATTGAAGTCATTATTTGAACAGTCATTATCCTTCTTGTCAATATGCCTATTGCGCTTACATTTCACTTATCGTTATGCAGCTGGCAAAACTTTCGAACTATACTCATTGGATATTCTTGTATTGATTGTGTGACTTGGCTTCATGGAGTTTGTAATGCATTGGCATTTGGATTTACATGTTATTTGACCTACTTGACCATGGGTTTCATGAAAATACATAGGTGTTATGATTAAATCCTTCATATATATCTTTTAATATGATGCCTATGTTCATTTTTTCATAACTATTGGTATGTTGATTATATGAAAACCCATTGGCACATTGGTTAAACTATTGATATGAGTTGATACATTGGCGCATGGTTAAATATTTGGTATTGGTTGCAAATTGTATGTTGATGGTTTAAAACTATGGCACAACGTTGACTGCGCGCGTTGGTTTATACACTTACCATTAGATTCATTAGTCGCCCAAGTGACATGACTGTTGAAATATACTATAATGGGTAGAACAGCTATAAATCGGCGGTTGTACTTTGGTAATAACTATTTTGCATGGCAAAGATAAGCTCCACCACCTTCGCACGATGACATTTATGCCTATCCCTTATCCTCGTTTACCTCTGTTAGCTCGAGTAACCCTTCGTGCACTTTGCTCCTGTGTGTGTTATGATCCAAACCCTGGGCTTACCATGTGCTCGGCTCCATGGCACCAGTCGTGCAAATCGAGCCAAACGGAAACCAAGCCTTACTATTATTTGACAATTCCCGGAAAGACTTGGAGGATAACGAATGGCTCACCTTTGTACAGCGATTTGAGGGTTTTAATCTAGTTGTGGCACAGCAGTTCACCCTGACTTTTGATGGCTGTAGAGCCAAGGTGGGCGACATACAGTTGGAAATCGATGAGAATTTTATTAGTTCTGTTATAGGGTTACCTGACATAGGCCAGCGTTGGTTCAAAAATTCTAAAGTGGAAGAGGTTCCATGGCCACTATTGTTCGTCTCCCGCAAAGTCAAATCTTGTGACAGAGGTATGCCCATATCCTTGCTTAAACCACGATGGCATGACCTCTTGATAATAGTCAAGCAGTTTGTGACATGTGAAGGTCGATATGGACTCGTTTTTCTCTACCACCTGCGTTTGTTAATGAATTTTATGGGATACCCGTTGAATATGCCCTTTTACTTTCAGCGTAGCCTATATAAGATGTCTAAAAGGTTTAAAAGGGAGAAGGCCGACAGTAGCCTGTTCCACCATGGACTTATTAAACTTATCATTGTTTATCACTTGAGCTTACATGGTGATAGTTGGAGAGCTTTCATCGCTCAAAATGGTTTTGATGATACAGACCCTGTCCAGGTTGACAAGCCTATGGTAAATGAAACCAAGGTTGGGCCACTCATGCCCTTCCATATCCTACTGCCCTCTCCTAAGCCTTCGGACGACCCTGCTATTGACTTACCAGATGTTGGAACTGAGAAGGTCGAGGCTATAAAGAGACCTGTGAAAAAAAAGGCAAAGGAAAACCCTACTGCTAATGCCAAAGGAAAAAGGAATGCCCGTCTTATCTCGAGAATGGATAGGACCAAACCTAAACCCGCGGTTGAGCAGAAGCCCATAATCCTTAGTGAGGATTCAGAATTTGACATAAAACATTTCCTAGCCAGTGAGTACCCCTACTCACAGGGTTTATGCCCCGAACCACCTTATGATTTCGTGACGAATCTTCCCCCTTGCCCAAGGAATAACCCTGGCTACCCTAGTATTAAACTCCCTAACGAAACCCTCAGTAATGTAACCAAACCCCCGCCTGCTCTTTCGAAACCCGGACAGTCGTTCTGTGATCAATGTGATTTGTGGTTGGAACGATACTACATCGGCGTTCCCATACTCCAATTGAAAATTCAGTCGATGGAAAGTCAAGTTGCAATATTGACCAGCCAAAGAGACAAACTCCAAGAAACTGATAAGAAGCAGAAGACAACTGGTTCCATCATTTTCAAGAATGTTGAATCGGCCACAACCGTTATCAACTCCAAATTGTCGTGATCAAGCCATCTGCTCGCCATACAGGTATGGATTTTGATATTGTTTTAGTTTTGTGAATGACCAGGATTAATATATTGATTGGAATTTGGTCTTCAAATAGCTCTGTTTATATTTCGAAATGGCTCTGTCATAATGTGTTCATCCTGTATGATTTTCTCTTTACTAAAAATAAATGGAATTTTGTTTTAGATACATGAGTTGATTATTCCCAGTTTAGCCAATGATAGATTTTTATTGGATTTGAATGGTCTTCGTTTGGATTTGATTTGTTCGTTTGTCTGATAGAGTTAACGAAACTTATGGTTTTCTTTCAATTGAATTCATTTTGTATCTACTCTGAACAGAAATTTTTTCATGCTCAATTTAGAATACAATCATGTTTGGATTTGATTTCGTTATGGTTCATATGCTGTGATTGGCAAACAATTTCAATAAGTTTGGTTGTTACGATCTTGTAATATGTTGTGTCATGTAATCTTCTAAGAACAGGAATACAACTCTGTTCGGTTTCAATTTGGAAAGAACTACTATGTTTCGTATGAAAACAACGCTCTCATTTAAGCCTGTGAAAATGCGCCTGAATTGTGGAATAGTTTTGATTCGTAAAAACTATGTTAAAACCTTAACTATTCGATTCGCTCTTATTCTGATTGGATTATCCCATATCTGGAGTTGGCAAGATTGTTTTATGAGTTGGATTCGGATTATAATTGTTGCTCTGTTGATTTTAAATTTGCAAAACGAATTGTTCGACCAAGGTTATCTCTACCAAATCCGGTTATAATTCGTTTGAATGGAACGATTTTAATCAAAGTCAATCGATCTTGTTTGCCCAATTTGCAATAACAAACGATCGGATAATTATTACAAATTATGTTACCAATTAATTGATCCTGTTATGATTTCATTTGAATTGATTTCCGCACCAGCTTGAGTTGATCCACTCGTGGCATGAATCGTTTGCTATGTCATTACAGTTATAACGATTTGAAAATGATCTTGTTGGATTCGATCGTATCTTTTGTTGATAAGGCAGCATAACAATTGCCTACGATTTGTTTTGATTATATCAGTTTCAAATTAATATCAAAGGATTTCACAACTGTTGATCATGATTATGTTCGTTCGATTTTGTTGTAACAAAAGAAACAGAGTATGCGTATCTCTATGATCATTTGATTGATCCTGTTTGATTTCGAATGGTATAACCATTTCAATTTCAATGATTCGTTTTCAAATAGCTATTGGATGTTAATTGAATTTAATTCTTTAAAAATATTTTCAATTGATTTTAATGTTGATTCTGTGTCTTATTTATACCAGCTACATAATCGCAAGATTCTGTAGCTAGTCTGTAGAATTAGATTTTTATTATTTTATTAATAAAGGATCCTTCTAACTTGTCCATTTTTTACCCTTTTCAGGTAAATTCGAATTGCATGGGACATGTTGGACAGTCTAGGGGATATTTGTGTGTTTAGTTTTATTGTAGGTTCCTAGTTTAGTTAAACTTGGGAGATCTTCCCAGATTTTATGTAAACAGTTTTGATAACTTCCACAGGGAGGTTTTACCCTGTGGAAAACCTATAATACTTATTATTTTTGTAATAATGGGCATCCTCACTTGTGGGAGAACCAGGCTATGGATTTCTAATACAAACAGAGACAGGAGTTGATGTTTTGCTACAGCTTTCACTTTCATAATATCAATCTTTTGTTTCATGTTTATGCTTATCAATTTGAATTTGATTAGTGACTACTTTAGCTATCATAGTCTTTTGCAGAATGATATGATTTAATCAATGTGATCCATGTCTGATTTCTTTCATTAATCTAAAATACAAAAATTACTTTATTCAGTTAATGAATGACATATTTCTCTTCTTCATCAATTGAATTATTTTGTATAAGTCTTTGCATACGGGTTTATCTAACTATGAAGATTTATAAATCATAAAATTGTTGTTATTTTTATGTTTTGTTTGTCCTGTGATCATACCTTAAGATCACTGCAGCTTATCGTTTACGAGAAGCTCCTGGATAATTCGGAGCGGGTTTCCTCCTTCCGATCAGCTAGGACGATCATCGTACACAGGATAAATCTGGAGTGTTTCTCCAGGTCAGTTTGAGATTAATTTTCATTAGTGTGTTAGTATAATACTAGTATTTTAGTTAGATATATTTGGAGTTTAGATGTATAGTTAGAATTAATATATTAGTTGTTTAGTTTAGTTAGTTTTTGTTTTATTTTTGTTCATAAAATTATAAAATCAACAAAATATCGTTTTCTGTCTTAGGGAAGAATATAAATGAATTTTTCAGGTTTTATTTAAATCTGTAACTTGTAGATATTGTACATTTTGTGAATAAGTTATATTTCAATTAGTAGTTAGATAGTTAATTAGTTAAAGTTAGTATAGTAGTAGTTAGTAGATTGTATATATAGAATAGTTAGATTAGTTTAGTTTGTTTTAATAATTAGTTTTAGTTTAGTTTGTTTTATTTGTTTTTAGTTAGATTAGTTATTGTAGATTAGTTTTCTTTTTTTTGTTTTCTTAGGACCTTAGATCGGCTAACGGAGCCGCTAAACCCGCAGGGTGGTTCATCCCAAACGGCTTGGGTTATTAGACAACCCCGGACGGGTTCCACTCTTCTAGTTGATGGACGGTCGATTTCGCTCGTCAACAAGTGGGTGTGACATAGGGAATCAATCCCACCCACCCACCTACATGCTATAAATTTAAAGAAATTTGGTGACGAATATTTTGATCATTAAGATGAATCTTGCAATGGAACTCGACTCGATATAACTCAAAACATATAGAGGTGCATCGTTACTCAACTTGATAGAACTCAAAAATTATGAAGATATGGATATCTAGAAATAAGATTTCGATTGTTGTTAAAATTTCACATCATTACCACTTTGAATATTTGTATTTTTTCTTATAGAGCTACAAGCACGATTAGTGCTATCAACCTTCAAGGGAAAATCACATTCAAGGAAGCAACTTTATTGGTAAAAAATATAAATTGTATTATTTTAGTGTTTAAATTTAGAAATCATTTTTAATTATTTACAAGTTAAGTTGAATTCTTATTTCTTTATGTCATACGCACAAACTTAATATTTTAGTTCCAACAATGATACATTTATGAGGGATATTGAAAGAATACATCTTTCATATTGGACACAAAAAAAATTCTTCTGATCATATTCTTATCAATGAAAAAAATGGATCCAAACATCATCAATTATTGACTTATAATGCATGGTTAAAAATTAACATACAAGGAAAGGGATTTGGACGAATATATTGTAAACATTTATCAAAAGCCACAAGCACTGATTAATTATTTTATAGATACATTTTCAAGTGA
>ML793334.1:316697-333697 GCA_009831015.1 Picea engelmannii | reverse complement strand
TATTTAGACTCATACTATCACTTTATCTAATCATCCCAAAGGTATACAACGTCCCTTCTCATTACTATACGTTTAATCTGTTTTGCATAATATTTTACATCACTCTCGTACTTGACCATTGATTAGAAATGCATAAGTGTTCAGAACTACAGATTAGCATTTGAGGCCTATTGCTGAAACACAGAACTGTCCAAGGTCGTTGTTGCTGAAACACAGAACTGATGCGGAAACACAGAGCTGCTATACAGTCTAAGGTCGCAGATGCTGAAACACAGAGTTGTTATATAGTCCGAGGTCGCAGATGCTGAAACACGGAGCTTTTACACAGTCCAGAGTTGCAGATGCTGAAACACAGAGGAAACCGCCAGGACTGACGATGCTGAAACACAAAGGAATTCATTATAGTCAGCGGTCAACAAAGCTCTAACCGTCGCTCCTACACAAGAATTCTGACACAGTCAGAGCGCAATTCACGTGGCTGAAACAGCCCGTGAATTGCGATGTTGAAACAGCATCAGCAGCAACGAGAAGAAGTTGTTACACCAGCCGTAACAGCAATACCTCATTCAGCTCCTGTAATAGAATTCGGTTGCGTAAGACTAGGACATCCTATGTTGGTTTAGAAAGTAGATCCGACTAAAGATAGGACTCAGATACACATTGTAAATTATTGTATCGAAGGGATTCCCTCTTTAAATAAGAGGAAATCATCATTTGAGGGATCCAAGTTTTATGTATTGAAGAAGCTCCAGAGAAGAGGGACGTATTCTATTTTCCAAATTGTAATGTGATATTTTGACAGATGAATAGAAGACTGTTTTGAGTATCCTTCTCTATCTTTCTCGTTTCAGGGGAATCTTGTGAGAAGGGAGGGCCCACCTTCTTCACAAGATTCACCCATTAGTTTAGAAGTGTGTTAGTACAGTCTCTGTTTATGCTTTGATTAACTTTTGTTTGTTGAAACACTGCTTTTAATGGATTTCGCTTTGCTGAAACACTACTGACTCTATCTTAGTTTATTAAATGAAATTCGTAATTCTTTTTATCAGCAATCTTGTGTGATGATTTTATGAGGCTAGCCGGAGACCGGGTTAAAGGTTCCTATTCAGAAAGGAAGGAATCAGAAAATCCTGTCCTCTGTAGATTTCATTTAATTATGCAAGTGTGCTAGCCAGAGATTGGGTTAAAGGTTCCTGCTCAGAAAGGAAGGAATCAGAACATCATGTTCTCTGTAGATTTCATTTAATTTTGCAAGTGTGCTAGCCAGAGATTGGGTTAAGGGTTCCTGCTTAGACAGGAAGGAATCAGAACATCCTGTTCTCTGTAGATTTCATTTAATTATGCAAGTGTGCTAGCCAGAGATTGGGTTAAGGGTTCCTGCTCAGACAGGAAGGAATCAGAACATCATAACCTCTATAGATTTCATTTAATTCTACAAGTGTGCTAGCCAAAGATTAGGTTAAGGGTTCCTGCTCAAAAAGGAAGGACCCAGAACATCTTGTTCTCTGTAGAATTCTATCATTCCTACAATTGTGCTAGCCAGAGACTGGGTTAAGGGTCCCTGCTTAGAAAGGAAGGGATCAGACTATCCTATTCTCTGTAAACCTCAATTTCACAAGTGTGCTAAATAGAAATTGGGCTTAAGGCTCCTGCTTAGAAAGGAAGGAACTAGAAGGCCTTGTTCTCTGTTAGATAGAGTTAATTGTCCTCTGCATTACTGTTTTCATGAAAGAGTGTTAGTACTAAAGTCTCTGTTTGAGAGTAAGGGTCCCGTTCTCTGGTTGCAGAATAGTTGTTCTTTCCCATTGCAATTGTTATTCTAATGTAATCCAGGATTCTTAGATCAATCTTTAAGATCTGCAATAGGGAGGTTGCTTTCCTGTGATTTAATTCAGAACTTCAGTTTATTCCAGCAAGTGTGATTAGTATAAGTTTCTTTACTACAACACTAAGTTTCTTTTGGAATTGATCATATATAGTGCATGGTTATCTTTGAAATAAAAAGACTTCCCTGGGTTGATAATTTATGTATCACTTGATTGTTTGAATCAATTAAGCAATTATAGTGACCAACAATCGCATGCTTCTACCTACATGAATCACACTCAACAGTCACACCCATCTCTTCTTTTTTCTACATTTTTATACTCTCTGTGCACCTCCCTCATACTTCATGCGCAATACATTTGCATGCTCTTCACAGCATCATTGTTCTTCCCTTCAGGTTTTTCACTACAGCTCTTCCTTGCTCCTGCATAGCTCGATAGCCGAATCACTTCACTTCTCTGTTCTACATGTTTTTCTCATGTCAATTCACCTCCTGATCATCATGGAAACTCTTCATCTTCTCTGGCAATTATGTTTCCTATGAGTTCATCATCAGTGGCCATTATGTTGAGATTCCTTAGCTTCTCTAGCAGTCAAGACTCTTCATCTCCTCTGGTGATCACCCTAATATTCTTCGAATTCTCTAGCAAATGCAATCAGTCATTTTTTGCAATTACAATCAGTCTATCTCAACAGTTACACAGAGAACCTCCGCGCACTTCTGCCTTTGGCACCTTTTCCATTTCTAAGAAAACTACACAATGGGCGCTTTCTTTTCTGGCTAAGCCTCTTCCTTTCAGGTGACCATGAGTTGTGACCACAGGCCTGACCAAAAGGCGCTTCACAATCTCTGTCTAGTGAGTGTTGGCTCCATTTCACAATATGACCTTGGGTAATGAGCTTCATGTGACCAAGTGATTGCGGGCACGTCCAAAGGTGGTTTAGACCAAACTGTTTTTCGCCCCGCAATTCACCACGAGCCTCCATGCGTCTTTTCTCCAAAAACCATGGTTTCGATTGCGGCCCGCTTACGAAAAATTAAGGCCCGATCATGTTCTGGCCACACAATGGAGGACGACCGTCGATCTTACGATCTTGACGGTGCTCTTGAATGGATGGTTTAGATCTATCCTCTTAAATCAACGACTCTTCCTTCTTTCCTTTGTCCATGTGCAATTATTGGTCTGAGCGATCAGATGACATGTGTCCCTCCAAACCAATGGACGAGATCGATTTCATGATGCGGGCTCCGGGAGTTTCAATTCTCAAGTTCTTATCTTCCCCCAGAGCATTTCACCTAGATTCCATGATCCAACAACGTATGTCCCTCTCGGATCAACGGTCGAGATCTCCTTCGTGACTCTAGACTTTGGAGATTTCAATTCTCAAACTCCTGTTCATCCTTCCTTTGCTATCCAACTGACGCATGTCCTCTTTAATCCAATGGCTATCCTCCACTTCGGGACTTTGGCCTTTAGGACTTTGAGTCTTTGGGAAAGTACTGGTGGTAAAACTCCCAAAGCAAAACTCACGGAGTGATGTAACTCTTGCGTCACTCAATGACGTGTCATGAACCGAGCAGCTGCCACGTGTCACTCGAATTTGTGATTTCCACGTACCTGAAATGCCGAATCAACTTGTCACTTGTCATTGTCTGATTGCACCACGTTTCCTTGTTGATGTAGTCTAGTGACGTGGTCTACCACGATCTAATGGTCATTGTCTGATCTCCATATCCGACAGTTAACAGAACTTCGCATTCCGGGGATTTCAAATATCAAACTTTCATGAGTATAAACTCCTCGCATCTCTATATCTGCAGTGAATTTTGTTCATTTGATCAGTATCTTGGATCGACGGATCCATCTTTCTACGATGTGACTTTTCTAGCTTATCCTGTCCTTCCACTCAAAATTGATCCTACAGTTGTGATCAAATCATGACTTCATGTGTCATGTGTTTGAAAATGAGCCAACCCTGACTCTTCCAACTCCTAATATCTAAAATACTCTAGATCAAAGGCCCACTACTCTTTGTGATCCAATGGTCTAGATCTTATCGAGACTTCACATTTCGCAAAGTTGGAGGACTACTCACCTCCCTTCTCTCGACTCCTGATTTTCCAAAACTTGCTCCAGATCAATGGCCCACAACCCTCTATGATCCAACGGTCTGGATATTATCGGGACTTCAAGTTTCACGAAGTTGGAGGACTACTCACCTTTGACTTTTCTAGTTTGTGAGTCAGTGAAATGTTGATCTCTTGCCATGTGTCCTTTGGATCCAACGGTTCAGATATCATCGTGATTTCGCAATTTGCGTAGTTGGAGGATGGCTCTCAGCCATTATCCTCTTCGCAGTTATATTGGATCTGACGGTTGTTGGTCCTCGGTGCTCAGATCCAACGGATCAGATCTGTACTCCTCCTCTGCACTTCCTCTGGTCAATGGACTCTGATCTAACGGACATTGGGTATTCAGGATTGGTGATCCAATGGCCATTGTCGCTCCTCCTCCTGAGCTTTGTCTTTCTCAAGTATATAAGTGTCAAAGGCCACAACCTTTGATCCTTCTGCAAGCCTTGATGTATGGGATCTCTTATGTGCATCTCAGAATGCTATCTCTCCTGATCTTTGATCTGTGCATATTGTTTGCTTCTTCACCTGAGCTTATGTTCTTCCTGTTTTGACATC
Source organism: Picea engelmannii (assembly GCA_009831015.1). Lineage (NCBI taxonomy): Eukaryota > Viridiplantae > Streptophyta > Pinopsida > Pinales > Pinaceae > Picea > Picea engelmannii. The sequence continues at coordinate 329,178 of ML793334.1, read as the reverse complement.
GATGCACACTCTGATCTTTCCATCAATGACAATCACACTCTGCTTGTAATCATGCCATCGTCATTGTTTTTATTTCCATCAATCACAAGCATACTCTACCTATAAACATGCCAACATTCTTGTGTTCTTGTGCATGGTATTTCTTTCTGTGATCTTGGTTACTGCAGCAAATTGTTTATGGTGTAGCTGCAATTGTCTATGGTTTAAGTAAATGCTAAAATTGAAATAAAATTCATGCTTGAGCCTAGCCTAGTGAAAATTCAACATGGTTTCAGATCTTAGGTCTTGAAGAACCCATTGCACAAGCATTCAAAGCAATTTGTCCTCTTCTGTAGAACCGTAAGGCCCTCCTAGGGTTTCCACAAATCCATACGGACCTCTCTTGTTTGGCCATTTAAACACCTTAAACTTGGAAGTTGGGGCTAAAAGTTGTACATGTGTGTATGGTCTCCTTCAACGCACCTCCTGCAAGCTTCAGATTGCATTTTGAAGCATGTTGGATTTTTTACCCTAGGGTTTCTAGGGTTTCGTAGTTTTCTGCAAAAATTTTAGTCTTAGGGTTTATGCAGCTCATTGAATGATATTTTCAAATCACCAGTGCTCATCTAACCTTCAAGGATTATTGTTGGTAGTCATAAGCCCAACAAAACCTACGTTTGCTAGCCTAGCCTAGCCGTTAGGTTTTCTAGCCCAGTTGGCAAGGGTTTGTGAAGAATCTGAAAATATGAAGAACAAAACCTTGGTGGAAGATAGGCTTGATGGATCAAGCAACTTCAGCTCATGGAAGTCAAGACTTCGGATCACTCTTGAAGAGGAAGATCTATTGTGGACAATACAAAGAGATTTACCATAGACAACTACTGATGAAGAGAGGGAAGAAAGGAAGGAAGAAGACGTCAAGGCAAGGAAGATAATGATCTACTCAGTAAAATATCATATCTTGCCTTGTATTGCAAACCTGAAGACAACTTATGAAATGTATGTAGAAATAAAGAACATTTTTGGGAGTGACAACACCCAAAGAGCTCTTACATTGAAATGCCAACTTCAAAATATCAAGATGACAAAAGGTGACACCATTTTTTCCTTCTTTATGAAGATATCAAATATCAAAGATCAATTAGGGGCCATTGGAGAAATCATTTATGACAGAGAACTTGTTTTGACCACTCTCAATAATCTTCCAAAACATTGGGAACCATTTCTTCAAAGTATCAGTGGAAGAGAAAAACTACCTGCTTTTGATCGTCTATGGACAGACTGTACCCAAGAATAAATCAGACTTAGAGCTAGAGGAGTGGAAGACTCCCCTCCTGATGGAAATCATGTTCTTTCACTTCATACAAATAAAGGAGGAATATTTAAAGTAAACTACAGACAAAAATTCAAAGATGAGAAGACTTCATCAGCTTCAGGGTATAATCAGAGAAGAAACATGTCAAAGATCTAGTGCTTCAGATGTGACAAGTATGGACACTATTCGAGAAATTGTCCAACCAGAAATAAAGGAAGACAATATGCTTCCATCGTTGAAATTGATCTAGACCCACCTCAAAAGGATGAAGACAAGAGATATGAGGATTACTTCCTCTAAACCAAATGCAAGATTGAGCATGACTATAAACTAAGGTAATTTGTTTTATTTAATCATTAACCTGTAGTTGATTGCATTTTTTATAGTGAAAGGTATTATCCCTAGTGTGGGAGCCCTCATGACTTGGACCATTATCCCTCATAAGGGAGTCCAACCTTTCTTGATTGATTATTATTCTAATACAAGACAGCATTTTGGTTGTTATCCATATGGGAGGAAATCTTGGTTATCATCCTAGTTCGGAGGTCATCAAAATACTGTAGAGTCAGTAAAGGACCTGAGAAGACATGAGATATCTCTAGGTTAACAAACAAGAAAAGGAATATATATATCCTTCAAACTTCAGAGGGAGTCAAACTATTTGAGAAGAAGGAAGAGACATTACCTTCTTCCCTTCAGTTGTTCAGAGTGAGTCAGCCATTTCCAGTTGATCCAGTTGATATCCCTAGAGATATTGCAGTAGGCCATAAAAGGCCTACCCGGGCTCAAAAAACTCTGCAAGAGGTAGAGAGACATGCAACTACTCAAAGCACATTCCAAGAGAGCAAGAGACCAAAGATTTTTCAAGCTATTTTTCATCCATGATCCACATCATTGATACAGAGCCTTCTTGTCAGGGAGAAACAACATGTCAGTGGGTATGGAAAGATGCCATGACAGAAGAGTATCAGTCCATTTTGAAGAATGATGTATCGAATATTGTTCTGATACCAGAAGAGAAGTCTGTAATGACTTCCAAGTGGATCTATAAGATCAATTATGCAGTTGATGGAAGTGTCGAGAAATACAAAGTGAGATTTTTAGCTAGAGGATTCTCACAAGCAGAAGGCATTGACTATGATTAGACATTTTCTCCAATATCCTGATACACTTACATCCGTACTATCATCCATGAGTTGGAAACTACATCAAATGGATGTAAAGACAACATTTCTCAATGATGAGATTGAGGAAGAAGTTGACATCGAGCGGCTAGAAGGATTCGTGATACACAACGATAAATCTCATATGTGCAGGTTGAAAAAAGCCATGTATGGACTAAAGAAAGCACCTCGTTCTTGGTATGAGAAAATGGATCGATTCTTGATGAGTTTGGGCTTCAGCAAGAGTGTTGTTGATCCAACCTATATTATCACATTGTTGGTGACGACTGCCTAATTTTGGTGACTTATTTAGGAAGCCTTATTGTTGGATGCAAGCATGCATTAGCTTCTTATTTCGAGATGAAGGACCTGGTATGATACACTAATTCTTGGGACTAGAAGTATGGCAGAGGACTGATGAGATTTTCCTGAGTCAAGGAAAATATACAATGGATATATTGAAGAAATTCAGTATGAAAGAGTGCAAATCCATGCCTACACCAATGATGATGGATTTGAAGAAAACGAATGATGCTCCTATTGATTCAAGCAAGATTGATCCACATCTGATTGGATCATTGATGTATCTAGTTAACACCAGACCTGATATATGTTATGCAGTGAATGTACTTAGTAAGTTCATGAGTCAGTTGAGACAGACTCACTGGATAGAAGCAAGGCATGTATTGAGATATCTACGAGGCACAGTTTGATATGGCCTAAGATATGCCTCCAGTATAGACTTGAGTTTGCAGGGATATTTAGATTGACGTAGAGCACCACCTCAGCAAGGTCTGTTGACCTCCTGGTCTTTGGATCTTCCAATTCCCAAGCCGAAATGGATTCTTGGTTCCTGGTGGAACCTTCGACACATAAATTCCGCATGTCCTTTTCTATGCTCTGCCCACGCAAACTTGCACTAGACGCAAGCCTCCACTCCACGTGACCACTGGTGTGACCACAAACTTAACCCCAAAATGTGCATCGCATTTCGCAATTTTGGTACTTTCGTTGCAAGGCACCCCGACTCCTCCAATTCCTGAAACCCCAAAATGGGCTAACGGTCCCTAACTCCTCACTTGAATTCTTCACTGATGTGACCCTCGGCTGTGAAATGGGGCCCAACTTTCAAGCGCATCGGGATTTCGCGTGTCAGGGGTTTTGTGAAGTGGCCCTCTCCCCTTCTCCCGAAATGTGAATCCGCGGTGACCGCTTATGTTAGATCGACGATCCTCAGTTCTTGTGATCCAACACTCCATATTCTTCCTTCTCTTATCTGGATTTCACAATAGCGACAACTTCTCGGTAGCAATTTCCTCCACTCTCCCAACTCCCGAAATACCAAAATTCAAGGTGCCAAATAAATGCCTCTCACCCCTATGGATCTAATGGTCTTTATCTCTCCTGAGCTTGTGAGTGTTGAAAGACACTCGGCCTTATCCTCTCCACTGATCTACTGGATCCAACGGTCCATGAAAATCGGTGTTTCACCCTCCAGGAATTTCCACCGTCCGTTCAGGCTCTCAATAGTTCCTCACCAAATAACTCGAAGTCTTTCCTCTTGAGATTGATTTCTGCGAGGTGACTTTGACCCTCATCTTTCCTCGGGACTTTCCAAGACTTTATCCCTCCTGAGCTTGATTCTTTCTGCAAACTCAAGGATTCTAAGGGATTCTTGCACTCACTCCTTGTGGCCTTCACAATAACCTCTGGTTATCCAAACGCTGCAACTCTGCACACTCCTTGTGACAAAATTTCTTCAACCTCTCCTTGGGTTGGAAAAGTATAAGACTTCGACCTGGCCTGCGCACACCTTGCATGGACCCATGCTCTACTTGCACTTTTGTTGGTATAAGAAAAATTCTATCTCTCCTAAGATTTTCTGAGGTAAACTCAGAATCTTGTCAGCGCACTCCTTGCGGACCTTCACTGCACTCCTTGTAGGAATTCTCGGGACGAGGAGAAATTGAAACTTATACTCTCCCTCTCACAAACTTCATATATTTAACATGAAATCCTACACATAAAGCATTGAAACAAATGTGTAACAAAGCATATAAGCAAATTGTAAACATATCATTCAATAGATGCAAAAAGTAATCATAACACACCATGAAATTGGATCAAAGCATTCTTATATTAATTCAAGTGCTTATGTACATGGTTTCTATAGCAACAGCTATCTTCTCAAACAACTTCTACAATCTATGTTATTCTATGCTCTCCTGTTCTCTCTTGCTTCTACAACTTAATTATAATGAGAATAATCATACAATACATACGAGGGAGATTTATTGAGTTTTCCCTCCTACAACTCTAAGATATCTTATCGAAATTAAAGACTACAACTACTTTACATTTATTACAATAAATGCCTCCAACCGACAAATGAGAGCAACACTCAAGATATGCATTACAATCCCCAAAACATTTAAGAGCGATTACATCCTTCCAGCTATTACATTAATGTTTCATCTTTTAAATTTCAAAATGTGTTCAAAATGCGCGTTGGTGTATATCCAGTTGTCCTCCACTCACGCTTGTTGGTGATGCTCCTACATCATACTCCTCTGGCTGAAAAACTCATGGACTAATTTCCATGAGATCCTACAGTGATTGTCCACGATTCTGGATATCTTCTTCACTTTCCCAACTAGCATCTTCAATCGGGTGTCCCTTCCATTTTATCATATATTCAAGATATGTCTTCCTTCGGGTTTTCTTACCAACTCTCTGATCAATGATCTTTTCCATCTGTGTCTTTTCAGCTACAAGCATTTGTTTGACCCACTAGATTTCCTTCTGATTCTCTTCTCCTCTCACTTCATCTGCTCTATAAGGGTACTGATCTACTATGTTGAATATGGGTGATATGCCCACATCATCTAGAAATTCTATCTCGTAAGCGTTTGCCTCAAATTTCTGTAAGATTTTACATGGTCCTATCTTTTTCATCTTCAACTTATTATACGTTCCTCTTGGGAACCTTTCTCTTCTTAGATGTTCTAAGACTAGATCTCACACTTCGAATTGAATCTCTCTCATGTGTTGATCTTCTCTGCACTTGTATTCATGGTTGGAACTATGCAACCTCGCTTTACTCTTATTGTGGAGCTCCTACATATCTGCTACAAAATCTTCTGCTCCAACACTCCTAAACTCACTCTTCTCTAAGTCGCTCAACTCGGATACTCCTCTTGGATGCATTCCATACATTATCTGGAATGGGCTCTGTCCTGTGCTCCATTTAAGTGAGTCGTTATACACAAATTTTTCTTGCAGCATAATTTGATCCCACCGACTATGATGTTCAGCTACTAAACTCCTCAATAAGTCCCCCAAACTTTGATTTATTACCTCAGTTTGTCCATCCGTCTGAGGGTAATATGTTGAGATAAAAGATATATTTTTCCTCAGCTTCTTCCATAGTGTTCTCAATAAATCACCAACAAATTTGGTATCTATGTCTGAAACAATACTCTTGGGCAAACCATAAAGTCGAACAACTTCTTTGAAAAATAGATTTGCAATGTGTGTTGCATCACTGGTTTTCTGACATGGAATAAAATGTGTCATTTTCAAGAATTTGTCAACTACCACGAATATGGAATCATAACCTATCTATGTCCTCGACATTTCCAACACAAAATCCATGCTTACCGCATCCCACAGCCTCTCTGGTATTGCCAATGGTTGATATACCCTGTATTCTGTCTTTTCCCCTTTATATGATGGCAGATTCTACATTTGTTGACAAATTTATTGACATATGTCCGCATCCCTGGCCAATCGTACAAACTGTTCAGTTGCGCAAATGTTTTATCATGGCCGAAGTGTCCAACCAATCCCCCACTATGCTTTTCCTTCAAAAGTTTTTCTCTCATAGAACCCTTTGGGATACACAACTGATTTCCTTTAAATAACAGTCCATTCTAAATTAAATATTCAATCCATTGGCTTCTATCTCTCAGAAAAATATTCTCACATTCTTCATAAGCGTCCTTGAAATATGAATCATATCTGTACAATTCCTTAAGGCTATGACAACCTAAGGTCTTCACTCGAAACTCCTGTAGAATCAAACATTTCCCACTTCAGCAACCTTGTTAGCATTTCCATAAATGTGCTTTATAACAAAAGTAAAGTTCTGCATAAATTCAACCCATTTTGCATGTTTCTGGTTCATTTTTTCTTATCTTGTTATAAACTGTAAGGCCTGGTTGTCGCTATACAAAATGAATTCTTTTGGAACCAAGTAGTGCCTCCATTTCCTCAATGTGTGTATGATTGCATAAAACTCCTTATCATACGTAGAATATTTCATCGTGGTCTCGTTCAACTTCTCACTGAAGTATGCAACTAGTCTATTGTCTTGACTTAAGACTGCTCCAATCACAAATCCACTTGCGTCACATCTCACTTGAAATGTTTTACTAAAATATGGAAAAACCAGAACTAGTTGTCCAGTTATCTTCTCCTTTAACAACTTGAAACTTTTCTCTGCTTCCTTTGTCCAATGAAAATATTTATGTATCTTCTTGATTGTGTCCATCATTGACGCACAAATCCCACTAAAATTTATGATGAACTTCCTGTAAAAACTGGCTAGTCCATGGAAAAGATATTCCCTTGCGACTACCACTCTTTGATTTCTTTTACCTTTTCAAGATCCATCTTCAACTCATTCGAAGAGATCACAAAAACCAAATAAATGAGTTATGTTTTCATGAAAGACGACTTCTTCAGATTTATCAGCAACTTTTCTTGCTGCAACCTCCTCATTATTGAAGCTAAATGTCTCAAATGTTCTTCCTCGGTCTTACTGAAGATCAGTATATCATCAAGATATACAATTACAAACTTCCCAATGAAATCTTTCAAGACTTCATTTATCAATCTCATAAAAGTACTTAGCGCATTCATCAAGCCAAATGGCATGACAAGCCATTCATACAGTGATTCATTCGTCTTGAATGTTGTCTTCCATTCATCACCTTCCCTCATTCTAATCTGATGGTACCCGCTTTTCAAATAAAATTTTGAAAAAAAAATTGCTCCACTCAAGCAATCCATCAAGTCAACCATCATGGGTAAAGGAAATCTATACCTGATGGTGATTTTGTTTATATCCCTCGAGTCTATACACATCCTCCATCCACCATCTTTCTTCAAACTTAACATTGTTGGCACAGCGCATGGACTCAAGATTTCTCTAATCAACCCTTTGTCCATCAAATCCTGGACTTGCTTCTTTACCTCTTCATTATCCTACAGCATCATTCTGTATGTTGCTTTGTTTGGTAAACTCACCCCTGGTATAAGTTCAATGTGATGGCTTATACTTCTGATGGGAAAATATTAACAAGGTAAATCATCCACCACTATATCAGCGAAATTATCCAGCAGTTCGTGAATTTCCTGAGGTAAATCATCTATCGAAGTACTGGTCAAGATGACTCTAGGTTTTCTTACCACGACAAACTGCATGTCTTCTTCTTTCTTGACTTCTCTAAGGAGTTCCTTCCCACTCATGAGAAGTATAGTATTGCTTTCTTCTTCTTTCACCTTCTTGTCTTCAATTGGCAGCAACATATGCGTCCTACCATTCTTCTCCAAGGTGTATGTGTTATTTCTTCTGTCATCAATAACATTTATGTCATATTGCCATGGCTTCCCCAACAAAATATGACATACATCCATGGGAATAACATCACATAAGATCTCATATTTGTATCCCCCTATCTTAAATTCAACTAAACATTGTTTAGTAACAGTTACCTGATGTCCTTTTTTCAACCACGAAACCTTGTATGGGCTTGGATCTGCAACTGTCTCCAACTCCAGCTTTTCCACCATCTCTGTGGATACTAGATTATCTTTGCTTCTACTATCAACTATCACCTTGCATACCCTATCCTTGGTCTTTCAAGCAGTCCTAAATAATTTGTTCCTCTGGATTGGATTCTCCATCTCTTTCTCTGGCTTCAAGAGAATTTTCCTCATCATTAAGGATCTTCCACCCTCTGCATATTCTGCCTCAACATTTCTCCTTTGTGCTTCTAAAATGTGAAATTCTCCTCCTCCATCTCTTTTTCTATCGGGACATTCAAAATATTTGTGTCTAATATTTCAACAGACAAAACACTTTATTTCACCTCCTCTGCCTCTTCCTCTTCCGCTTGCTCGAAGAAAAGTGTTCTTATCATCATATTGTCCTCCTTGTGAGCTTCCTCCCCTTTTTGGGTGGTTATGTGATTTATTCTCTTCATCCTTGGGCTTCTGTACTCTGTCCTGGGAAACTGCTTTGCCTCTACTCTGAATTTTACCTCTACCCCTTTGACCTTGCTTTTGGGCCAATTTCACTTCTTCCTTTGAAGCAATCTGATAATCATCTTCTACATTCTTGATTGTCACCATGCTCATCTCATCCTGGATCTAATATCTCAGGCCATTCATGTATCTGGCGAATTTTTCATCATCACTCTCACGATGACCAGCTCTGATGTTTAACCTATAAAACTCCTCAGTGTATTCCTTCACTGTCATCCCTTTCTGTCTCAAATTCTGCATTCTTCAAAACAAATAAATTTGGTAATCTTTGGGTATGAATTTGTCTTTCATCTTGGCGACCATCTTGTCCTAGATTTTGATTCTTTGTTTGACTTTACAACGCCTGTCAGCCTGCAGTTCATCCCACCACAGTTTTGCATGCCCTTTCAGTCTCATGACAACATGGTTAACTTTCTTATCTTCTTCGATATCCTCATAGTCGAAGTATTTATCCAGAGCTCTAAACCAATCTAGCAGCTCCTCAACGTCCAAGTTTCCTTCATACATCGAGATTTCCATTTTTTCTCTGGCACCTATTCTTGCAACAGATTTGAATAGACGTTCTTCTGCAACATCTTCAGCTACAACTTCTTCTTCGGCTCCACCTTCATTCTCACTCTCGACGTCACTGATATCTCATGTATCAGGTGTTCACCTCTGTGTTGTCTCCATAGCATCCAATAGAGCACGAAGTTCTCTCATCTCCCTTTCCACGGTTGGATCAGGCATAGTTCTTTATGGACGTCTTCTTGGCGGCATTGTTTCAATCTGTCGATGCAGAATTCAATCACAATTTTCCCTTGTCTTCCCTCTACAGAAAACAAAATTTGTTAACTCTGATACCACCCGAAATAGAGCCCCACCTCAGCAAGGTTTTCTAACCTCTCGGTCTTTGGATATTCCAATTCTTGAGCCGAAATGGCTTCTTGGTTCCAGCTGGAACCTTTGACAAGTAAATACCACAGGTCCTTTTCTATGCTCTACCCACGCAAACATGCACTAGACACGAGCCTCCACTCCACGTGACCATCGGCGTGACGATAGACTTAACCCCAAAAGGCATGTCGTGTTTCGCAATTTTAGGACTTCCATTACAAGGCACCCCGACTCCTCTGATTCTCGAAACCCTGAAATGGGATAACGGTCCCTATATCCTCACTTGAATTTTTCACTAATGTGACCCTCGGTTGGGACCTGGGGCCCAACTTTCAAGCGCGTCAGGATTTTGCGTTTTGGCGGTTTTGTTAATGTTAATGTTTATGCCATTATTATAGTTCTTTGCATTTCGATAGATAAGAGCATAATAAGAACAAGATCACTGAGAAATACACATTCACAAGAGACACAACATTTATCCCGGGAAACCCTCTAGGGGAAGAAAACCCAGCAAAAACTTCCTTATCATAAACAGCTTATACAATGTTCAAGAGATAACTCAAACCAATACAGAAAGTCCTCCCCAAGAGATGCGCCACCCTTATTCTCCTCTCTCCAACTAGTAATTGCAGCTTGCCTCATAAGATAATGAGCAAGTGAGTTGTGTGTAAGAAGTGAGGCGCTATCCTCTTATTTATATCAACCTGACACGTGTGAAAGGTCACAATCTGGCAGGGCTGACCTCTCACTCTGGGTGGGTAAACCCACCTTTAATTAATTCTAGGTCTTCCATTATAATTGTTGGGGCTGACTTCTTATTATGCACTTTGTAATTGTCTGATGACCAATCCGCAAAAGGGCATTTGGTCCTTATACAATTACCGACCTGATTAATCCTCAATGGGGATTAATCCAATAACAAAATAATAATAATGACATGATTAATCCGCAATGGGGATTTAATCCAATAACAAAATAATAATAAGAATGCTCTTCGCAGTTACATTATTTCAACACTCCCCCTTAACAAGAAGGGTATTCTTCATCAGCATCAGGTGAGAGAGGTCTGCATCATTAGTGGCATATGGAGGACAGTATCGTCAATATCATCTTGAACCATTGTCTAGCACATTTACAAGTCATCGGAAGTTTTCTTCATCAGCAGCATCATCATTCTCGAAACAATGTTATCATCATCTGCATCGAATATGTATAAGTAAAAATGATACCTCATTACAGCACTAGGCTGTCACATCACAGTACTACACTATCTCAATGTCACAGTGGTTAAGCTGGTATCTCAGTGTCAGTCACATCTTGCTTTACGTCTAACAACTAGGTCAGAAGCAAGTAATATCATCATCTCGCTTTACGTCTAACAACTAGGTCAGAAGCGAGGAATCACAGCGTCATGCTTTACGTCTAACAACTAGGTCAAAAGCATGTCTCATCTTGCTTTACGTCTAACAACGAGGTCAGAAGCAAGGAACACATCAACATCTCGCTTTATGTCTAACAACGAGTTCAGAAGCGAGGAATCATCTTGCTTTATGTTTAACAACTAGGTCAGAAGCAAGGAATCAACGACGTTATGCTTTACGTCTAACAACTAGGTCAGAAGCATAACTCATCTTGCTTTACGTCTAACAACAAGGTCAGAAGCAAGGATCAAATAGCATCATGTTTTACATCTAATAGCAAGGTCAGAAGCATGACTCATCTTGCTTTACGTCTAACAACTAGGTCAGAAGCAAGGAATCGGCGACGTTATGCTTTACGTCTAACAACTAGGTCAGAAGCATAACTCATATTTCTTTACGTCTAACAGCGAGGTCAGAAGCAAGGATCACATGGCGTCATGCTTTACATCTAACAACTAGGTCAGAAGAATGACTCATCTTTCTTTACGTCTAACAGCGAGGTCATAAGCAAGGAATACTTCTACTCCCCCTTTTAGGGAAGGTCCTTTCGGACAATACCAAGCTTATCTCAAAAGTGTTCAAACTTTACATGAGATAGAGGCTTAGTCATCACATCAGCAACCTGTTCATCCGTGCTAATGTAATGGAGCTTCAAGGCTCCTCTCTGTACCATGTCGCAGATGAAATGATAGCGGATCTCTATGTGCTTCGACTTGTCATGGAACACAGGATTCTCTGTCATTTTAATACAACTTTGATTGTCACATAGAATCGCGGTTTCTCTCATCTCCAAATCAAATAGGCCTGTCAGCAACTTTCGAAGCCATATAGCTTCGCAGCTAGCAGAACATCCGGCAATGTACTATGCTTCCACTGTGTTGAGAGAAATACTGGATTTCTTCCTACTATGCCACGAGATCATAGCTAATCCCAAACTAAAACAGCATCCGGAAGTGTTTTTTCTGTCAGCAACGCTTCCTGCCCAATCTGCATCAGTATATCCACTCAGTGTGAAGTCATGATCTCCATCATAGCTGAGACCATAATCCAGTGTACCTTTAAGGTACCTCATCACATGTTTTGCAGCCACTAAATGAACACGTATGGGCTCTACCAAAAACTGACTCAAGGTGTTCACTGCAAAACATATTTCTGGTCTGGTGTTCGTTAGGTACATCAGCGATCTAATAATATGTCTGTACAGAGTGGCATCTATCAAATCTGACGAAGTATCGACCAACAGCTTCAGCTTTTCTTCCATGGGTGTATTCATGGACTTGCATTCTAGCATGTCGAATCTCTTTAAGATTTCGACCGTGTACTTCCCTTGGTTAAGGAAGATTCTTTCTGGACTCTGCCATACCTCAAGGCCTAAGAAGTAATGCATTAGGCCAAGG